>JAEMWC010000049.1:550000-552500 GCA_016490735.1 Pachyseris speciosa | reverse complement strand
ATGAGCATTAAAAGTGATGACGTCACAAGCGGTACAAGGGACGCGTTTCTGCGCGGCCGGTTTTGGCATCTGGGCCAAGTCCCCTTTGAAAAAAGATATTAAATTGAAATAACCCAAAGTACCCTATATAACTCTCGCTCACAAAAATGGTAATTTACATAAAAACGTTAAGAATGTAATTATATCAAGATACTATTTTTACTACTAACACACTCCAAATCGGTTTTTTTTAACGTTTCTTTAACAATGAGAATTTTTAAGCCACTAAACCCTGAAATCGCCACTTTTAAGACGGCTTACAAACGCCACTTTTAAGACTTCTTACAATCGCCACTTTTAGGACCCTTTACAATTGCCACTTTTAAGACCCTTTACAATTGCCACTTTTAAGACTCCTCACAATCTCCACCTTTAACACTCCTTACAATCGCCACTTTTAAGACCCCTTAAAATTGCCACTTTTAAGACTCATTCATTAATAGTTCATAAGACTAACGACCAATCTACGGGTCTTATTTGAGTCACATGTATACCTCTCAACACCCCAATAAAAATCATTAACTTTCATAAAAGAGTCCTGCTCCGCTAATTAGTATGCATTAACTTTGATACAGAGCTCTACTGATTAACATTACAAACACGACAAACACAATCTATTGTTTCATTTCACAAGTAAGATCGACCTTTATGGGCTTTAAAACGGCCCGCCTGCGGCTCGCCGTTTTAGCCACTTTTAAGACTTCTTAAAAGACATTTAAGAACGTCTGTTTAAGTTACCATGTAAATCAAATTTTCTTTCAAAAATAAGCTTTTAATGTTTCTCGATTTAGATAACCTTTTTTTGGCATTTGAAACGGTAATATCTGTTCGTACATGCATAACGCACACCTTAATAACTTCTCAAATTTATTCTCTACTCAGTTTAATTTTTGTTTCAGTATCAAAATAAAAACTTGTCAGGATATCCAACCAATCACTGGACCTAAACTGCACATTCATCTATTTGTTGGACTGGTTCCAACAGCTCCATTTTGACAGTGACAGACTCTGGTGTGGCCTTGTGAATCCCTCGTACCATCTCACCCTCATGAAGTCTGGCATGAGGAAAGTGGTACACATGTGAGCTGCCATCTTGACGTGACACAAGAAAACTGCGAAAAATAAATAGCAAGTTATAATTTACCTTAATTTTGTTGCCTGTTCAATATTCTAAGTGACCTTGATTTTCCATTTAAAGCATTTCCAAGCTTGTGTTTCTTTTCACTAAGACAACGTTAGAGAGATTTGCAGCAAATGAAACATTGTTGTTGTGAAAAGTGTGGCACCACTAGCATTTTGTTCCCAACGTGTAATTCCAGGTTGTTACTATAAGAGTTGCAAGGTCTATTCTGAATTGGATCAGGGCGAGCCATACTGTGCGCGCACACGCCTGATTTTGTGCTCCTTTTATTTCCCTGAAGGCTACATGAATACGTTCCACCCCCTGTATGTACTCTATCCCGTAATGTAAGCGACCTCCTTTTTGGACGCAGAAGACTTTCCACTTCCCCTTCCATTTTTGAAATCCTGGGCTGCAGATGATCTGATCTTCTACTGGAGAGGATGGTAGACTCTATTTAAATGCAGCTACTTCGCCAGATCTTTTAGGTATAGCCTTATACCATATCCGTGGCTGTAAAACAATGGATCAAGGGTTTTAGGGAAAAGAAATAAAAAATGCCTCACAAAGCTTACGGCTTGTCCTCTTGTAATTCCAGATCAGTCTGATTTCTCTTTCCACTATTTTGCTTTATACAATAATATATTTAGAATGGGAATAGCCTTGGGAGGGACTCCCGTATAAAAATGACAGAGGTGCTCATCGTACCTTTTAGGGTGTAAAATTGGAGGATTGGTCACCACTTAGGGTGAAAAAGTGGCACAAACTTTTATTAAAATTGCCAATAATTGGTACCTTGGTAGAGGTAAAATTTTTCTTTAAGCCATGCCCACAAATGAGATTGTGGTACCTTTTAGGGGTGTTTTCGAAAAATTCCAACAAGCACCCCCCTCAAATTTTTATGGGAGTCCCCCCAGGGGGGAATAGACGGGCCAAGTTAGGGAAATATAATTGGTCAGTCCAGTTGTTATCTACTGCCAAACCTCACACCCCTTAGAGATGCCAATATTTTGACCCCACAATTTCTGCCCCTGCAAAACCTTTTTTCCTGGTAAAATGCTCACTTCATATAAATTTAATCCCTCCTTTAATGGGATTCGTCCACTAACGGGACATATCTACTTGGCCAAGGTTACCTCTTACAGTGGTTTCTGTATTGCGAATGTATTGTCTGGTTATGACATTGAGCTTATGTGCTTAAGAGGTCAAATGCATAATAAATGTGATGGTGATGGATTTTTCAGCCCAAAATACAGAGCCCCATTTCTTTTGGGTACAGAAGTTATAATTAGGTTGTCATGAAGACCCCTGAACAACTTACAAAACACAGCACCAAGAACA
>JAEMWC010000049.1:502500-542500 GCA_016490735.1 Pachyseris speciosa | reverse complement strand
TGTTATATACATTTCTATCATGTTATTTCTTAATTCACTCACTTTGGAGGTTTGGTTGGTTGCATCTTTGATATGCCTTAATGTGACTGCGTGATGCAGTTATGAGTCATATGCGCCATGATATCCCTTAATGTGACTACGTGATGTAGTTATGAGTCATATGTGCTAGTCATCATTTGGCTGTGTGACCGCGTGATGCGGTTCCAGTCAAAAGCCCACATTTCACCCTTGCTCACCATAGAGTCTCCAGTAGCTCAGTGGTTAGAGCGTCCGTCTAGATCGCGGAGGGTCGTGGGTTCAAATCCCATCTGGAACTCGGATTGTTTTCCGAGTTTCCATTTGATGTTATATACATTTCTATCATGTTATTTCTTAATTCACTCACTTTGGAGGTTTGGTTGGTTGCATCTTTGATATGCCTTAATGTTACTGCGTGATGCAGTTATGAGTCATATGCGCCATGATATGCCTTAAGAGCCGCTCCCAGTAAATATCAAACATCGTCCGACAGTTCAAGAAATTCGACCTCCATTTTATTTTATTACAATAATCCCTATATAGAACTATTTTCAAAAATGGAGTTAGAAAGTTTCAGTAAATGTTATTTTTCAAGAAATCGAGCAATGTCTCATTTCGCCGAGATGGGGGCTAGGCACCACCCCAAAATCAGCAAATGTGTCGAATGTTGAGCAGTCTCGCAAAGCAATAAAAGCAAAACAAATAAAACCCTGTTTGATATCTCGTAAAAGTATACTATCTGGGCTTCTAAGAAAAGGTATCTTTACTTTGTCTTCGGCTTTTCCAAAACTTTTACAGGACCCCATATGAGCCCATTCTAAAACAAAGTCGTTGCGATTAAATTTTGCGCTAACTCCAAGGGGAAAAATTTCAGCTGGTGCATATTATTTTTCCAATAAAAATGTTTTCTAGTGATTCTTAGCCTTTCATTTCTAACATATAAAAAATCTACCGGCGGCCCGTAAATACTCACTTGTTAGGAAAATCAAACGTCCAAGCTATTTTCAGTCTTTCGACATAGCGTAATTGTCAAATTTTAGTGCGTGTCGAGAAGTAAAACATTTAAAATTACTTCCCCTAATTTGTTCAAAAATTTCTTAACCAATTATCATGCCAAAAAATAGCCGAGAGAAGTGATATTCTCTCTCGTACCTGGGATTATTTTGATAAATTCTTGAATAAAAGCTCTTTTTGAACCAACATTAGCGCGTGACAGTGCTTGCGTGACAAATTAATTCACTGCGACTTCCCCTAAAAAGTCCAAAAAATCATCATCAGCCTATCACCTGCTGGGTTTCTTCAAGTTGAGGGTTCCAAAGAATGCAACATTTGAGGTCATGGGTTTCTGAAATTGGAATATTTGTATTTGCTGATTTTATATGTTGCAGTGAATTATTTTTCCCAGAGGAGTTATATTTAGCACCGGCAAATAAATAAGCATGACTGTAATGGCAGTGTTTTTGTGAATCACGAAAATAAAAATATATATATATTCCTACTCCAAGTGCAATAAACTCTGTTGATTGTTTTCTAGATTACTTGAAGTTCATTTTTCAAAGGGGAGATATTCTAGATCGTGGGTTCCTGAATACATATGATTTGTTGATTTGCTATCATACATTTTCCCACCGAGTAATTTTAGCAAATAGAATATTTCTCACGAGGCCTGTAAATTTCTACAGCTACGTTTGCGCTTTTTCAATCCGTTATTCTCAGCGCGGAAAATCCTGTCGAAACACTGACTGCTTGGTTGCCAAGTTATTTACTAACGAGTGTATTATGGAAAGCGCAAAGTAAGAAAACACTCACCATCAGAAAGATCCCACAGTTTTCAGATCACGTGACGTAATGTTGTTTGGGAGATTCCTCGGGTAAACTGAGTGAAGTGCGTATTGTCGAACTACTTTTTCACGAGGATGGCTCTCTGTGAGTTTTCTAGACTCGTTGGTGGTCCTTGCGGTGTGAGTACAGATTACCCTTCAAACGTGGCGTGTGTTTCCATCCGGGACTGTGATAGAGACGTAAAAGGACATCTAAAGTTCTGCAAAATTAGCGATGACATTGCGATACGGAACGAGTCAAGGCTTCTCCTTGCTCGAGCAGGTAAACCTATCATGTTATGGTATGTTTCTGATATTGTATTTATAGCCTATGGGTATGTTGCAATCAGCAATTCACAATTGTCAGCACTGAGTATCAAGACTGTCTAAAACCAAAAGACGGATCACAAACTGACATATATCTTTATATACCACTAACGATGTACCATGTATCATGGAACCATAAGTTATATTTCAACAAAGCAACCTTAGTGCGATTTTTGCAGGAATTTTTGCACCTGACGAGAACGACTTAACAGCCACAATTTGCCTGCGTCATCGTGATCTGTTTGGAACTGGCTGGCGGCGCGCCAAGGGGAGCGATGGTCGGGTCTTATGCAGTATTCCTAAAGCCCTTACTGTCCACAAGTCTCCCTCCACCACCGGCGTATGCGGTCTTAATTTCGCTCTGTCAAAGTTTGTAAAGGAGACACACGAAATATTACTACCTGTAGGATCAGGTATGTACTTGCGCCGGCAAATGGCGTCATTCTCAGATGATGATGATGAATGATGATTATCCTGGATCGTCCAATCAGCTGACCATACAATCAGCTGGAACAAGAGACATATTACCTATAGCGGAAGGGCATGTATGGGGGAAATCCAGCAATCAACTATTCAACTCAACTCAAATCAAATCAAATCAAATCAAAACATCGGCGTGGAGGAGAGGGAAAAACCGGCGTACCGGAGAAGAACCTCTCGGGGTAGAGGAGAGAACCAACAAATTCAGCCCTCTCCAGAAAATCCTGAAAGAGGGGCCGAAGAAATAAATAAAACCGCCTGATGCACAATGCCACTTAAAAGTCGGTTGGTTACAGAAGCTTTTTTTAAAACTACCTACAGGAAAAAAGGGGGACCAAGGCCCCCTCGGCCCCACCCCTGAATCCGCCACTGCTGATTCCGGGAATCGAAACCAAGACACAATGGTGTAGGGAGAGCGCTCTCCCTCACTCTCCCCCGAACCCCCTCCCCTTCCACCGGATAACGTAGCCGTAATTAATAACAAACCGGCGGATGGACCACTCTACAAAAATCGTTCCATTTAGAAGCCTTTTTTTCTATAATGGTGTTTTACAATTGTCTTTTCATTATAGCTGTCTGTAAGAGATGTAAGGGAAATTTGGCTACGCTCAGCAAAAGAGAGCCGGATCTTGACGATGATGGAAATGAAGGCGACGATGATGACGACGAGGAAAGTGAAGATCAAGAAGTTATTATCGCTGCCAAGCATCTAGTCTTCCAGAAAGAGGTAACAAAATGTTTTGCGCTTGCGCGTTATGGTAAGGCAATGCCCCTTAACGGGAGATATACAGAATATAGTTATACATCATGACTTCGAGCCTGACTAGGAAACGAAAGTAAACACTGAAATTCTATTTGATACATGATCATAACTGAATCTTTTCATAATTCGCAGGTCGATCGAAGAAGAGGGCAGTTTTGCAGTGGATGAGGATAAGCTAACAAGTTCGCTTTGTGCTCTCACAACAGCTGATAATACCGCTGATTCTGTCCACCTTACTGCCGAAACAGCGTCGTCGTCTGACGAGGCACTATGTGATGCACGTATGGTGCGACGTCTTAAGTTGAATGCCTTCCTCGAAGAATGTCGCGTAATGCCACTAAGCCGAAAGCCTATGCTTCCATGGGAAGAGGCTAGTGAGAGAACAAGAGAGCGTTATGTCGAACGCACATCGAATATAATAACTGCAGTCTTAAATACTGTATCCGAGGAGAACGCCGCATGTTTGTGGAATGCTCCACAAAGTTCGCATTCGATACGCGCTGCGTTGGGAATCGACACAACTACGCAGCTTTCTGAAGAAACCTACTTAGAGGCTTTGGTAGAGGCTTATAAAAACATGTCCGGATGGGATACTAAGCGACAAGTATCATCAGTGATGTCGGGAGTTGCCTCGTTTGCCGCGATAAAGAAATTCATCCCTGAACTGAGTAGGTACAGATACCATGTGGCCACTACGCATTCCTTACAGTACGGTCGAGGTGTTGCAGTTCCAAAAAGTACCAATCCCCGCATGCGCGTGGATAGAAAGCAGTTAGATCACTTTATTGACTTCATAACTAGTGGTCATCTTATTCAAGACTTGCCATTCGGGGAGAAGCGCCTCAAGCTGACAAGTGGGAAAGAGATCAAAGTTCCTAATATCATTCGTACAATGATACCACAGCGAGTAGCTGAACAATATACAGCTTTTTGTCAAGAAACGGGATTTGTACCTTTCAGCAAACGAACGATGCTGAGGGTACTGTCCGAATGCAGTGCATCCGTGCGAAAGTCCCTTCAAGGGACTCGACAGTTATGCTGCAGAAGGTGCACGCGCATTTGACTATCTGGCGGGTATCGTGGAGAACATCAGCACTTATGTCGAGCTTGGTTCTGGGAAAGCAGAAGCTCTTGACGCTCTGAAAGCGGGAAAACTCTATCTCAAAGGAGAATACAAGGTACGTGGTCACATACAGGTGTACCAATCCTGTATTATAGTAGGTAACATCAAATAAATGGACTAAAAAGTAGTAGGTGATGCGTGACACTTGGTAGTAAAAAAAGATTGAGTTGATATTGCAAGTAACAATTATAAAGAAGTGTCAAAATTGTCTTACTAACAACACAGACGTTTCGGATGTATAACCCTTCTTCAGTGTGGAAAACAACCGTAATAGGTAACATTACTGTAGGTTGTTATGATTACAGGTACATGTCAGCAGCAATAGTGAGGTGGCGGAACATTGCAGTGTACACGTGATCCATCCGACGCAGACTTCAGTCAAGAGTGCGATCACCAGCATGATGAGAGATGCAGCCAGTGCGAAGCCCTGAATAACGTACTCGTCCGTATAGAGAATTTGGTCCATGACGTAGAGTTCCACAGCGAAGAGGATAAAGACGAGGCGTCGTATCTTTGCAAGACATCCGTCAATGCTATACGTTCCTGGAAATCACACCAACTAAGATCTGTGCATCAAGACCAGGCTCGCTTACATGTAATAAACGAATTAGACGAACACTCTGCATTGATTGTCAGTGACTGGGCAATGAAGTTTATTCCCCAACGATACAGAGAGTCCCAGCAGGACTGGTTTGGAAAGCGGGGTATGTCCTGGCATATTGCTGTTGTTTTCCGCAAGATAGAGGGTACCCTTCAGTCGCTGTCCTTTGTTCATCTGATGCAGTCTTCCGAAAAGGACAGTCGAACAGTAGTCCACATCTGGCAGCATATCCTGAAGACAATCAAGGACGAAGACACCAGCATCTCAATGGTATACTTGCGCCAAGACAACGCTGGGTGTTACCACTCGAATTCCACCATCCTGGCTGCGGACATCATCGAAAAGTCAACTGGCGTCCAAATCAAGCAGATCGATTTCAGTGATCCCAAAGGGGCAAAGGCGCGGCAGATCGTCTAGCAGCGCGATGCAAGAGTCACATCCGCGTATACATTAACGAAGGCCATGACGTGACTACAGTGGACGAAATGAAGTCGGCGCTTTTGTCTCATGGAGGGCTTGAGGGTGTCCGAGTCGTAGTTGCTACTTCCAGTTTAATATCTTGCGATCAAGAACAATCCAAAATTACCTCTGTTAACAAGCTCAATAACTTTCAATTTGTAAACGGGCGTATAATTGCCTGGAGAGCTTATGGAGTTGGAAAAGGAAAGACGGTCCAGGTCAAAAGTTCTCGAAGAGGTACGTTATCCTGCGAAATAAAACATGTTTTTTTTTGTTTTTCTTTTTTTCCAAAAAAAGAAGCCGCATGAACATAGTTTTGTTTGTTTTTTGTATGTAGAGGAGAACTACCGATGGGTTGACGAACGATTCTCAAAGGGTACGGGCTTCAGGCGTGTTGGCAATCAGCCGGCCAAACAACTTGATCGTACAGTGGACCGAGACGATGCCTTAGAAGAACAGCCACTGGACTACAGCAGCCAGCTATTCTCCTGTCCTGTTGATGGCTGCGTCAGAATATTCCAGCGTGTATCGGAATTAGAGCGCCACCTTTCTCTGGAGGCTTGTTCCCATGAGGCCGATCGTAAGACACTTCTAGACGTAAGCAAGGAAGAGTACACGAGACGCCTAGGAAGGAATTGGGGCCATTCCGACCCTGTCGTGTGGTGTTGCGCAATCGTCATCTGTCAATACCCTACCTAAAGTAAAGGGATGGGCTCTGAAGGAATCCAGGAGAGGGGAAGGTTTAGCGAGAAACAGAAAGCCTACTTGACCTCCAAATTCAATATTGGAATTACCTCAGGTAATGAAATGTTATAGAAAGCATTGTATCCACCGTTATACGTTGTCATAGCTACACATGCATGTATTCTTACAATAGCTATAGATAACTTGCTTTACATCGTACTGAAATGTTTGCCCTAGTCTCTGTCTGATCCCAGCAAAGGAAACCGTGCACGTGATCCTTATTTTACCTTTTGGTACCTCGAGGAGGGGCGCTTGTTCGGGAGAGAACAGTGGCGCTATTACAATACAATGCAATGCCTTCTATTTAAACACGATAATAATTAAAGCTGTCGCTTGTGGAGTCATGATACAGCATTAAAAAACAGATAAAAAACTAAATACTAGTTACATGCAATTGCCAAATACCTATGCTTAGGAACGCCTACAAACAAAATCACATACACAAAGGGAAAGTAAAAGAAGCCTTATTTAAAGAAGAGCACTGACTCGAATCAGTGCTCGTAATGCTTACATATGTTTATTACCTGTCGTACAGGTAACAACAAGATCCAGAGAAGGTCGCTAAAGACATGCGTAGAACACGCAATGAAAGCGGGGAACGTCTTTTCAGAATAGAAGAGTTCCTCATGCCAACCCAGATAGCAGCATTCTTCTCACGGCTTGCGGTGGAGTCCAGACATCAGGTGGATGATGGAGAGATCCAGGAAGAGGACGTCAATGCTACCGTAGAGGAGAGCAATTTCGACGAAGCGAGAACAAATGTTAACCAAAATATTAATCTGCAACACCCGATTATCTTTGACCAATATGACATATGCCAGCTGGTTCACAATGAAGGCCTAAAGAAACTAACAATTAGCATGATGGAGAAGCTGTGCCTGGAGCTCGGACTTGCCACGCCCAATCCCGCAGGGCCCCCTATGAACTGGTACTCAAGGAAGCCGTTGCCCTGTGCTCAGGCAGTGGATGAGCTGGAGACAAGTCCAGTTATTTCTTTGATAGTTCCTCATTTGAAATGGAGTTCGCTTCTGTTCTGAGTTATATTCTACTTCTTGCACCAAAATAAAAAAAAAAACATAAAACAGAACAAAACAAGACAAAACAAAACAAAACAACAACAACAAAAAAAAAAAACAAAAAACAAAAAAACAAAAAAAACAAAACAAAAAAAAAAACGGGATCACCGGATTTTACGGCCTGCCAGTTATTGCACGTTATTATTTGCGTAAAACCTACTGCTTGACCTATACTTATTTGCGTTTATACTTGTTGATCTGAGATTTGAAGACTATCATTTTAAATCAAAAAGCAGTTTTAGATCAAACGGTGAAGTGCAAATGGTGCATAGTTCACTCGAGTCAGAGATTACATTAATATGTAGTTTTACTACCGACACTGTAATTGGTTACTAAATGTTAATTAGCGAGCTCAATAGCAGGGAAAATATAAGATACGGAAAACAAAAAAATCCCAACTTGAAGAAATCTAGCAAATAATCAACTGAATTCATTGCATTTCAAGGTATATTCTTTTATTTTCTCCATTCTCATAAACGGTGACATGTTATGCTTATTTAGTTTTATTTTCTAAATATAACTTGGTTGGGAAAATAGGCAATGTCGCAGTTAGCAACTACAAATATACATTCAAGAGCCGAAGACCTAAAATATTAGACTCTTTTGAATCCTCAACATGAAGAAACCTAGCGAGTGATAACCAATAGTAAATATTGCATGATTTTCGTAAATTTAGTTAAGTGGAAATCATAGCGAATGAACGTGTCACGCCAGCACTGTCACGCGCTAATGCGTGTTCCATAAAGACGGAGAGGCTTGAATTCTAAAATTTATCAAGATAATCCAAGGTACGAGAGAGAATATCACTTCTCTCGGCGATTTTTTGTTATGATAAATGGCTTAAGAAATTTTAAAACAAATCAGGGCAAGTAATTTTAAATGTTTTCTTTCTTGACACGCACTGAAATTTGAAAAGTACGCCATGTCGCAAGACTGAAAATGTCTTGGACGTTTAGTTTTCCCAAAAACTGAGTATTCACGGGCCACCTGTAGATTTTTTATATGATAGAAATGAAAGGCTAAGAATCACTAGAAAGTATTTTTATTGGAAAAATAATATGCACCAGCAGAGATTTTTGCCCTTGGATCTAGAGTAAAATTTATTAGAAACGACCTTGTTTTAGAATGGGCTCACATGGGGTCCTGTAAAAGTTTTGGAAAAGCCGAAGACAAAGTAAAGTTACCTTTTCTTAGAAGCCCAGATAGGATACTTTTACGAGATATCAAACAGGGTTTCATTTGTTTTGCTTTTATTGCTTTGCGAGGCTGCTCAACATTCGCAAAAGTCGCTTATTTTGGGGTGGTGCAGAGCCTCCATATTGGCGAAATCAAACATTGCTCGATTTCTTGAAAAATGAAATTTGCTGCAACTTTTTAACTTTTTAATGAAATAAAATGGAGGTCGAAGTTTTTGAACTGTCGGACGATGTTTGATATTTACAGGCAGAGGCTCTTAATGTGACTACGTGATGTAGTTATGAGTCATATGTGCTAGTCATCATTTGGCTGTGTGACCGCGTGATGCGGTTCCAGTGAAAAGCCCACATTTCACCCTTGCTCACCATAGAGTCTCCAGTAGCTCAGTGGTTAGAGCGTCCGTCTAGAGCGCGGAGGGTCGTGGGTTCAAATCCCATCTGGAACTCGGATTTTTTTTTCCATTTGATGTTGTATGCATTTCTATCATGTTATTTCTTAATTCACTCACTTTGGAGGTTTGGTTGGTTGCATCTTTGATATGCCTTAATGTGACTGCGTGATGCAGTTATGAGTCATATGCGCCATGATATGCCTTAATGTGACTACGTGATGTAGTTATGAGTCATATGTGCTAGTCATAATTTGGCTGTGTGACCACGTGATGCGGTTCCAGTCAAAAGCCCACATTTCACCCTTGCTCACCATAGAGTCTCCAGTAGCTCAGTGGTTAGAGCGTCCGTCTTGATCGCGGAGGGTCGTGGGTTCAAATCCCATCTGGAACTCGGATTGTTTTCCGAGTTTCCATTTGATGTTATATGCATTTCTATCATGTTATTTCTTAATTCACTCACTTTGGAGGTTTGGTTGGTTGCATCTTTGATATGCCTTAATGTGACTGCGTGATGCAGTTATGAGTCATATGCGCCATGATATCCCTTAATGTGACTACGTGATGTAGTTATGAGTCATATGTGCTAGTCATCATTTGGCTGTGTGACCGCGTGATGCGGTTCCAGTCAAAAGCCCACATTTCACCCTTGCTCACCATAGAGTCTCCAGTAGCTCAGTGGTTAGAGCGTCCGTCTAGATCGCGGAGGGTCGTGGGTTCAAATCCCATCTGGAACTCGGATTGTTTTCCGAGTTTCCATTTGATGTTATATGCATTTCTATCATGTTATTATTCAGATTTAGAGTTTAATTTTCCATACGCAAGACGTTGAGCAAATTCGTTTGGCTAGTGTGCTAATCGATAATTTCTCGCGACCTAAGAAGTTGGGAGACACCTACGTTACACCTGTCTTATGATGGGCGTAAGCACTGGTTAAAACATATTTTAGGAAGGTGGTGACTTTTCTGTTAAGTTGTATCTTAGTAAGTTCATGAATCCGGCCCCTTTCTATTGAACGATTCAAAATTATTGTCAGCAGCGATACGGAGGTAATTAGGCTTTAGCCGATTTTTGGACATTTAGGGAAACTTCCGATTTTCGGGGCAACTTGATTAACTTGTAAACAACTTATAGGAAATAAAAAGCTGGAAAGCTATTTAAACCTTCCTTATTTCTTCAACGGCCATAGAAAACATTTCAGAATGTGCGAATTTAACGTTGTGCTCTTAGTTGGACTACCTGTGGTTTGAGGTTTAGCGTTTTGCAAATAAGACCAAATCGAAAGTCGAAAGTTCAGAGGAAGAAATTTCCAACTTTGACAACTCATCTTTGAATGAAAACAACCTTTCAGAGACACAAAACAGCTTGGAGCATATCTTAGTGAGAAAGAAAGACTTTGATTGTTTTCAAACAATCGGTACAAATATTTGCCTTTGGTGGATGCTATCGGCGGTCACAACTTAAGAATTTTGAGCAACTTATGGTGATAATGAAGACGCCGATGATGATGATGATGATGATGATGATGATGATGAAGATGATAATAAAAATTAGTCTGAAAAACTATTTTCAGCGCTGATATAAAAGGCATGAACAGAAAAAAGGTCTTAGTTGCCGAGAAAGCCTTTCCGAACTTTTGTCACTGCGGCCGCAAAAGCAGTAAGCCTGTCACAGTTCGTCCCTCGGACAGTGGCACTTGAAAGATAAAAGGTCGCCGACAAACACTACTGGCAACTGTTCGCTCAATTTGCCCTACTCTAGCCTGTCTTCCGTCTCCCACATCCTCAGATCACCCTGGGTCCGTTAGTAGTAAAACTATTCGATCGGAACCCCCAACACACTTTAGCATAGTTAGTGTGCGATGGGTTAATGGCTCATTATTCGGTGCGCGTGTTGCTTGTCTTCATTTATTTATTTAATCATGATGACTAAGCAAAAATAATGTCAACGTCGGTCATGAACATGAAATCTCGAGACAACAACTTTTTCTCGTTTCTCAGTGGACTGATGACATTCCGTTCGAATGTGGTATTCGTTCTTTGCAACCTCATTTCCAGGGTTTGTCATCTCTCATCTCAACTTTCGCTTTGTTTTTCCGGCTTAGAAAATTATATATTTAGCTCACGTTTTAGTTTTTTAGCATAATAGCTTTCAGCTACCCCGAGCTTCAGTTAGCAGTCCCCGGCCAATTTTGAAAATGGTGAGACATTTCAATGTAACTGGCTAAGCTGAGTCGCCTGTGGAAATTTCAGCTTCTCAACGTGAAAGCTGCCTGCTGGGCAGTCTATCAGTGGTGGGTGGGGCCTTGGGAATGGAACTGACAGCCCGGCGATGTTTTTGGACAGGATTTGGGTGACAGTAAGAATTGAACTTGAGGCCTAAGACTGTGAGGCACAGTCCCTCCTCAACTGACGTATAGCCAGATGTCATCGAAAAGTAAAACAGCAGAAATAATATCCAAAATAATAATAACCATAATAATAATGATAACAATGTTGATAATGATGATACTAATGATGATGATAATGATACTAATAATACCAAAAAAGAGTTAGAAAAGAAAGAACAAAATCAACATCAACATTGAGGACCTACAGAAAATCAGTTTACTAGGGACCACCTGCATCCTAAGAAACGTACTTTCCAGTCGCGTAGACTGATACTTACCAGTTGACGCGAAAGCGTGGAAAAGAGGTAGAAACTCCCCCACCCCCATCGTTGCCAAGGAAACTGGAAACTTACCGGCACTTTGGTATGTAAAAAACTGAGGAGCATGGAAAATAACAACATAACAAATGGGTAAGCATGCGGATACTAAATTGCTCGCCAACGTTCCTAACGATTGGATAAATCCTTCCCCTTAAAACAAAATATGCCCGTTTAAGAGCTAGGTCAAGCCTTAACACACTTGAGAATGAAAAAGAACCGATTTTGAGCTCTGAAAACATCTTTCAACCTTCTGTGTAGTGTTGCATGAGGCCACTCGCGTTACGTGCACAATAAGTAACCTTCTGTTATTATATTAACACGTTACCTTCTGTTAACCCCTTCTGTGCAGTGACGCATGTTGGACACATGTAATGACCAAATCGTGGCACGATCCTTACCTCGGCGCCTTCGACTCGGGTAATTAATTCGGTTGTCTGATGATTCTGGCACTGAAACAAATTATTTTCGAAGATCTTAAATTTTCTTCGCGCGACTGACCGCGAGTTGTTTGGAATACAGTTGTTTCGGGAAAGGTTGTCCTAAGAACGTCAAAAAGCGTAGTTACTACGCGACAATCCCGAAAACTAGTCTGGGACATTGAATTTTGAAACGTCCAGAACTAGCGATGCCGAGACCATACAGTGAAGACCTGCAACAGCGTGCAATGTGGATGAAAGAGTTTTTAGGATATATTATAGACGAAGTAGCAACTGCTCTGTACATGACGCCCATAAATGTTCCAGCTCTATGTGTTAAAATACCTTGACACTGGGGAAGTAAACGCAAAAACGTTCTGACGACCAATAAATACTTTTATTATGCATCCGCACGTGGAATTCGTTATCATGGAAGCAGTACTGCAACGTCCAGATGGAACGCTTGCAGAGATCGCACACGAAATTCAGGAACAGACAGGATCAGAACATGGTATAATTTCTAGCGTTTTGCTTTATGTGAATCGGAATCTTTTCAGCCGAAAAAGGTTGAAAAGTCTTTATAGGTAGCCCGTCAATTACAGTTTTCCTACTAAAAATGTAAATCATTTCAACGGACGTTTTCATTAATTTATGAATACTTTGTTCTTGTTTACTGCTCTGTCGTGGATACAACCATATCGGTACAAGAGCAGAAGTGAAGCTTCTGGCGCAGTATTAGGGACCACGTATAACCTTCTTTTGTTATGTTCTTTTAGAACGCGCAAACTTATACGTTCACAGATCTCCTTCCATCGCGCTGAAACACTATAAGCTCCGGGCCTAGCCCTACCCATCATGCCTTTAGATATTTTCTCTTCTTTAGGACAACATTTTCCGAAACAGCTCTATTTAAAAAGATCTTTGCGGTTGTCAAATCTTTTCAATATGTTGCTGAAAACCGATGAAGAAACATAAACTTAACTGTTGGACAGATGCCTACAAAATTCTTACTTTCGACAAATGTACGTTTGAAATCTCACAGCTCAGGAGATCTGCACGTTTTATTCTCGTCTCGCCCTAATCCTATCATGGTTGAAAAATCTAAATTCCAGATTTTACAATTTTGTTCTGGAATCCGGATCCAAATTCAATGACTTTGGGTTTCCCCTGCATGATTTCAATAAATCAGTAAGCTGTTTGCGGTTTTAACTACATGGTTAAATGCTAATGCTCAGGCTCAAGTACCCCCACATGAATAAAACAAGCAGTGAAAATGCAAAGATTGTGGGATGTGGCTGGAGTGACAAGGATACCTCACAAATGGCCTTAGTGCCCAAAGAGTGGCTTCAGCTTGCTAGATTACATTAATTTGTGAGATATCCTTGTCACTCCAGCCACATCCCTCAAGCTTTACCTTTCCCTGCTTTTTTAAATTCAAATGTGGGTACTTCAGCCTGATCATTAGCTATGCCAAGCTGATGAGGCCTAACAAGGCCGAAACAGCTGTCTAAGGCTGCTAATGCTTGGGCTCAATCTTTGATTTGGTAGATTTAAGGGGTAATGACCGCTACCATGTGGCCTTGGTGCTCAAAGAGTGGCTTCAGCGTACCAGATCACATTACATTGCTTTTCATTTTCAGCCCTTTTGGAAGGCCGAGTAAAAACTAATAATTGACCCCTTGTTTCCCACTTAAGTTTCAGTCCCATATTTTTTATTTTCTCCCTCGCCCGAGACCTTTCCATGATTGGTTTTTTTTCTCGGCAAAATGAAGTGCGACAATAAATTCCGTAAACCACGGAAAGAAGCTGCCATGCACTCAGTGACCTTGCTGAATGTTTATGCGGGTGCTTACATTAAGACTCCAATCAGCTGCCCTCTTGTAATCTTGAAAAGCACATGTGTTCTAGCTTTCAAAGTGAGTGACTGAGGTTAGTTTTGTAGCATTTCTTTCTCATTGACCACTGTCTGGTCAAGTCTGTTCGAGGAAGTATTCGGTGAGCATTCTACGGACTGACAGAGTGTGCATTTATGTCACTTAGGACATCGCCTGAATGAGTAATGAAATGATTCCTGACACGGACAATCTCTCAATGAACGAATTGCTAAAGGTAGTAACCTCCCATACTGAGCACTATTCAAAAGGCGCCTTAACACCAGAGGGCCAGCACTCATCTTCTCTTTTTATTAGACTACTCTGTTTTATTCGTAAAAGCGTGTACAATTTGTGCCTTGTCCGTTTCTTTATGTTAACTCTTATTTTTATGCATTTGTGCCACTATCTAAATTTTTATTGGCTTAAAACACGCAGCTAATTCCTCCTCTGACGAAGGGCTAACGCTCGAAACGTCTGCTTTTCGAACCTCTTCACAGTAGTCAATTTACATTATCAACTCCGTTGATAAACCCAATTTTCGTGTTTCACTCTCCCACCGACGCAGCGCCACAGTTTCTATAGAAACTAACCCTGTTTAATTACTGCGGGCACTGTTTTCGTGACGTCCTTCCTACAGACAATAGGTTTTTAAACTTGCAGAGTGACGTCATTTTGCAGGCAATAGTTTCGCACAGGCGAGAAACACGTTTGTTTTGCTGAAACGTTCTGGAATTGTATTGCAAGTTTTATCAAAATGGATCTGCGTTCAGTCAAAAGTTTAATTTTAATTTTAAAACCTATTTTAGGGTGAGTTTTCGCAAAATTTGGGTGGAAACGTTTGGACTGTGCTGCAACTTTTAGGTTGTACAGTGAAAGCTTACAAAATAATTGTTTACAAGTTGACGTGGCATGTTTAGTTTCTCGTACGCGCTCTTGCTTTTACCGGCTTTCAAGTTTATGCATAATAAAACAATTATTGAATTCGGTTTTCGCATGATAGCGTGAATGAACATGGCATCGGTTTGTGTTTTTCGTTTCAGCCTTCGACAGATAACACAAACCTCGGCCATGATAATTCTCGTTGTCATGCTCAACCTCATCCAATAGTTGTTAAAAATATTGAGCTATCATTAACTCTATTATTTTAAGGCCTCGTCCACACTAATGCGTTTTCGAAAACTCCGTTATATTCGCCCGTCCACACTAGACCGTTAACCTCCGTTTACAAAAACCTTCACTCTGGATAGCGTTCCGTAAACCTCCGTTTTCGCAGACATGCACCTCCCTTTTCGATCGTATTAGTGTGGACGGAAGGCGAAAACGGATGAAAAAAAAGTATGTGTTTTCAAACGAAAACGCATACATGTGGACGGGGCCTAAGCCAGACTGCTTGGGGCAGCGGCTTCTTCATTTGTGACCACACCACCCTCTCTTCAATCTCGTACCCAAAGTCCTCGAGCTTTTTGGTCAGCGGGTGGACGCCCGGAGAGATTCTTGGATAATGAATGTTTTTGATTGGTCACCCGTATAACAATAGTTAACTAAACCGGAAACCCAGGAACCGACTTCCTCGTTTTGGAGGGAGATTTGAAATATCAAACTGGGATCTTTTTCGAATTTGTGGGACTGTTATTTTTCCACTGCCCCTGTTTTGGCTTAACTGCAGAATACCCTGCCACTCCAAAACAAATCTAGAATGTGTGGCTACGCGGCTACGTGAGGCTCGCTAACACATGAACATACCTCGTTCTTTAATCCATGAGCCGAAACAAGGGTCTTACACACGACCTCTGTCTCGTTATCCTGGGTCAAAAGACCGCATTTTTCACCGCATAAACAACCAAAAATAATAACTATAAGGGGATTTGAATTCAGCCAATGAACTTTATTGCATTGTAATACATTAACTCCAAAACTGCTTCTCGGCATTAATAGAAACTCAATATTTCAAAATAAACACTACTCGCTACGCGAGGCATCGTCCTCGGCGTCAAAACTGTCTCATATAAACTACTATACATGCAATTAACACAACTCAAATCTCAACGGCAGGGCTGAAGTACAGGTCACATTCGACAGGTCAACATACAGGTCACCATGCTACAGCTAAATAAAGAAGCCCAAAAGTGTCTCCTAGCCCTAAACACTATCCAAAATGTTCGTACAGATTGAGGAGAAACTGTTTGGCTTAGGGCCTGTTCACATCGCGGTGGGGGACCCCGGTAAGGTCAGGTACCCCATCTACCCGTGGTCAAAAATAGCTGGCTTTCACATACAACCCCGGGGGACTGGGATGAGGTTTAAAATGCTATCGCGTGGTCGCTAAGTACGTATACAAACAAAGAATTCAGAGACAATTGCCCGGATGAACATAACCGCACCCCACCTCCAGCACTCACATGGAGAAAACTCACCGAAGCTAAGCGGGTTACCTGACCCAGCTGACCGGTCAACCCGCCTCGGTGAGGTACCCCACTTCATATGTGAACGCGATCGAGAAATAACGACGAGAGATTGTATGGAGAGATTGGTAACCCCACCAAGGCCGGGTACCTCACCTTTGCGGGGTCCCCCACCTTAGTTACCAATACAATCAATAAAACAGTAAACTGTACCTGAGACCTGTGGAGCATGACCTCTCAACGTCTTCAAATTCACTCTAACACTGCTCCAATCTCGTACCCAGAGTCCTCGGGCTATTTGGTGAGTGGGTGGACGCCCGGAGAGACTATGGGATAATGAACCGGCCATTTTCCCAGAAAATCTGGGGTAAAACAATGAAAGCCGTTACGGGCCAGCCAATCAAAAAATTTGATTTTTTCCATTATCCCAGCGTCTCTCCTGGCGACTAACCGCTGGCCAAAGAGCCTGAGGACTCTGGGTACGAGATTGAAACTGCTCGAAAATAGAAAGTTCGTTAAGTCTCCACAAGCATGCGCACTGAGACCTGAACCCCAGATTTTCTGGGGGAATAGAGTCCATTATCCCAGAGCCTCTCCGGGCGTTCACCCGCTAACCAAACAGCCCGAGGACTCTGGGTACTAGATTGCCGTCTCTTTCAAATGAATGTCGTCCAATCGCTTCTCCTTGGGTATTTCCTCTTTAATGAAGCCTTGGTTTGCGAGCATGACTTCGTCTCCTTAAAAAGTAATATAAATGCATTTCAAGGGCAATCAATACAGGAAAGATATGATCATAACTGAATTTAATATATGACTGGCTCTTTCAGCGGTCAAGATGAATAAATTCTCCTGCTGTGATTGGCTACCCGCGAGGTCAAGATGGAGCCATCTTGACCGCTCGGGATAGCCCGCTCGGCCCGCGTTTTACTGTCTTCTAATAGCGTCCTTTGAGTCACATAATAAATCCTTTATTGACCAAGCTTGTTCGGTCAAGATGGCGGGATATTGGCCAAGTTCTTTTTTTGCGTGTTTTTGCATATATATACAACTGAGAATTGGTTGAACATATTCACATTAGAATTCGGAATCACACCCAATCATTAATAGCACAAGATGCCTTAAGGGAAGGGCAACTAGGTTAAAGGCTTGTCTTTCTCGGCTTGGTATATCATGGTTTGTTTATATTTATTTGGAATTTACCTGCGCTGCCTGGATCATGGCAGGCTATTTGCGTTGCTTTGGAAATAAACAAAGTGTGACCTGCCTTCAGAGCGGGTCTTGCGCGTGTCATGATGTGACTCTCAGCTGGAGGTGTGCAGTCATTGTCATCAAACCTTTTTAATGCCTGATTCCTTGTAGCGGCGACGTCCTTAATACGGAACTGGTAAATCTGAAAAACCAAAGTGGTTGGAGATGATGCAATATTTCTTAGGGTAATTAAATAAAGAAATAAATCTATAAATTCAACGAAACGCCTGCCACTATGTGAAAATAGAGCTAGGTAGCTAAAGCCGATCAATGAAGGCAATAAACTATCTTCCACTCGGTTCCTTAGCGGGATTAAAGATATGGGAGGCAAAATTTAGCCTAGGTAGGAGGTCCCAAGACATTGAGGAAGGCAAAGCGGAATGTCCCCGAACAGGGAAGGAAGGGTAAACTATTGTACCAGCCGAGGCAGAGCGCGTAACTTGTTAACAAAGGCAAAAAAGCAGAATAATTTACATAAAAGGCAAAAGGTTTCCTTAGAGAGCACCCAACTAATGAACTCTTCTCAGAGGGTGTTAAAACAGGTAACAATTCTGCACGGCAGATTTCGTGAGTATTTTAGCAGTGATATCAGTTCTTACATCAGGATATGTCACTGGTCGGTCAGTTCAAAAGGAAAAGAATCAAAGTCCTGAGGCATTACAAATTAATACAGCATTAAAATACGTACACATACTTCTGAAAAGCACATGGTAAGCTTCAGTTAGTTATATACTTACTCAAAATTAAACATGTTGCTTCTTTCAGGAAGTGTTTATCATAACAACCGCGGTCATCAGATACCTGATTCAATCGACTGAGAGTATGCAGGATGACCGTACGATCTTTTTAACTCTGTGGTGGAGGGGAGGGTGACAGACTCCCATAAAGAGACGGGTGTGATCTTCGAATTCGTTTGGGCGTATAGGTGCTTTGCAGCCAATCTCTGGAGACACGGATAACAACGGTGAAATGAACAACTGCTGGTGGACGAACAAAAGGAGCTAATGAGAGATCTATTGTTTACGTCCATCAGCATGGCGGCGATGACGTAACGTGAAAACCACCTACAAACTTCTACTTTCGTGACTGAATCCGTTGAAAGGGAAAAACCTGAACATCCGAGTAACCCTGGTTAATGAGAAGACCAGGCCTTTTAAAACTTACGGGAAAACCTTCACTTTAGAGTTAAAATCTGGCGCATCCAATGAACAAAAAATGGTGGTTACCTAGAAGCTTTTTCCTACAGTTATGTGCGTTCCTTTGCATGGCCGCTACTAAAACTGAAACTAATGACACTACCTTTGGCACAAACACCAGTAACAGCGTAACCGTGGTGCAAACAATGAGACACAGGGAAGGAATGGCGTGAGGTACGTCATAGTACATGGATCCATCCACAGCAATGGCCACAATGACACCGGTGAACGCCAATACGAACACACTGTAAACAGACATCCCAATGTACTTGGAATCATTTAGGGCAGGAATGGTGACATTGCGTGTTTCCCAGGCCAGAAAAAGACCAAGTAGCAGCAGAATGCCTTTGTAGGAAAACAGTGCCGCCAGAAAGTAGGTTTTGTAGGTGCAGGTGCATTGGAATAACGTTACAATGATGATGATAGTGCCCTGTCCTTTTCGGCTCTGTAGATCAGAATTATTGTAAAAAGTTATTCTGTGGACAACGTACTTCACGCATTTTCCTTATTCCTTATATACTTTTGTAAATTACTTTTATCATGAAATTTCCAAGATCAGTTATAACCTCTTGGTCATGTTATCACATTAATCTATAACTATACAAGTATAATCTGGCTAGAGCGTTTGGCTGGAAATTTGACTTGTTTTTCTCATGTGCAGGAAAGTTTGATATCGCGAGGAAAGTATTCTTTAAAACACATCTGCTAGTTGTCGCAAACGTTTTATGTATTACAACAGGTTGTTTTTTGGTATTAAAAAAACATTAAATGAAGGTAAAGGAAGGAGGAGGAGTGGAATCAAGCTCTGTGTAGGAGTGATAAAAAATGCATGGCTGATTCATTCGTACCTTATTATATCCATCTTAAGTGCTTTTCACTTATAAGTTAGAATTGATGCATGAGAAAATGCAGTTGAACCTCCCGTAAGCGACCACTCAAAATGTCGAGCATATGCGGTGGCCCAACTAGTTTGGCTTCCAAGTTATTTTGGGTGACCTGTTACCGTATGAATACTTTAACATTAACATGTATAGCCTGACATTTCTAAATATGTAAACTTTACAGTACGAATAAACATTGTTGTTGTTGTTGAGGGTGTCGCTTACGAGAGTCCAGACCACATTAGGTCGACTACACTTCGAGTCATATGTACTGAGGCAATAGCGGAGATTTACTCCGTACTTTGAAGTGTGGAGACAACAAGACATCAACAACGTTGCTAAAATCAAAGACCAAGAGCCTTGGATATGACTTCCTAGTGTAACCGCGTCCCTGTAGAGAAAGGCTTAGGTGACAACTGGTCGCTTTACGGGGAGCTCAGATCATGGTCGCGGTCCATAAAATTTACAGGTATTTGACTTGAAAAAGTCTGTTCTTTTGGAAAACTGGTCGCTCTGAAGAGGTAGTCTCAAAGGGGGGTTCGATTCCTGAAAATTAATTATATAACAGAATGAAATCTGAGCTAGACACCTACCTTTTCTTCAAATGATAATACTTCAGCTTGTAGAGGGTCAATGGCAAACCAACAGGAATAAAACACCACATCAACTGCTAACAGTACTGCTACCATAGCAAGCAGGTGAACATCCCGTATGGCCTTGGATAATGTGAAAATAAAAATAAACGAGGTTTCATCAACATATCCAGTGGCCATTATAGTGTTTCAGTCACTAAGACTCTGTTTACATGGAGGCACTCCCCCGGCTATGAGGGTTAAAACTTAGCTCGCCTTTACATGCAACTCAACTAAGTGGGATAGTCAGTGGGCTGTCTTCTGAGCGGCCGCTTAGCACAACAAAAAGATGACGTACAAAAAAGACTTTTTTGGTGGCAAGTTTAATATTTATTAATTATCGCTCGTTCCGCAAGCGGCCGCTTTTCAGTGTACAGGGTTGTTATTTTGTACTAATTAAGAGACCATGGGATATAACGCTGCTTTCGCGGTCTGCTTATTTCGGCCATCCGGGTAACTCAGCAAGAATCATTATATGCAAAAAGCTAACCAACCCAGAGGGTTCCCCGGGAAGGCGGGTTACCCTGTCTAGCATTGAAAACCTTCAATGCGTTTTCAAAAGAAACGTATATAAAGTTGGCTCTCCTAGGGTAGCCGAGGCACTCGTGCCAATCAGGCCTTTTCGTTGGAACATACCTATGGTTCATTCCCGATCCAACTGCTGGTTGGCACCTTTGTATGTTAATTGCATGGTACTATCATGATTTTAAACTTCAAACACTAAGTCGTCTTCAAAACATCGCCAGTAGAGAGATGTCTGTCAGAAAGTTGCCCTACCCTAGCAGGAGGGTTACCCTAGCCCTTCCACATTTCTTCTTTTTTTTTTTTTTTTCCATCGACGTGTAGGGTCACCTTAGGAGTACAACTTGTTATTGTTTCCAGACACTTTGAATGTTGACAAGAAACGGTCATCATGGAGGACCGAGTACAACGGTGGCCTCAACAGGCTCAAGGCGTTAAAATCTTCATTTTCTCTCAGAAACAGAAAAAATACTAGTGCAAGGTCGGTAAGCATTCTTCCCTCGAATAACTTCCTCCATCACTGATCTGTAAGGCCCCTCTTCGTAATCTTCTTCGTCGAATCGCTCTCCCGTTTCACAAGTTGCATTCGAGCGGGTGCTGTATTGTATTCCAGGGTCTCTTTTAACATTGCAAATTGTTGTCGTTATCTAGCAATAAGAATGTAACAAAACAGCACTCCATGACAAGGCGACAGCAGCAGTAACAGGTATTACAGACACGGAGAATCGAATTAACAAGTAGAAATCTTCCCTTGTCGGTCATTTTGTTTGCGATTACGTTGTCCCGGGTGGTAGGGTAACCATACCTGTGAAATGGTGCTTGTAAACCCAGGCTTACCCTGGCACTGCTTTACTACATGTTACAAACATGTTACTAACATAGTTATTCCTTACCATTTTCTTGTTTGCTGTGGCGGCTCTGAATATCTTGTGAACGCGCCAAGTTTTGCTGAACATGGCGCCGAATGATAAAGAAAATCCAACAGACAGCACTGCAGCTTTTGCCTTTATAATAAAACCAAACATGTTTTCCTTATTAATCTGAGACATTTTTTTAACGAAAATTCGCCGTACATACATTCAATTTTAGACAGGTCATTTATAACTTGAGCCTTTCCTTACATTTTTCATAATAATAAAGAACTCAGAGAAGGTTAACCTCGTACAACCATTCATCTTTATTATGACTCTTCGGCCTGTCCCTTTGTTGAGCAAGGAAAATACGAAGTCGAGAATTTGTTTCCGTCTCGGTTACTTGGGAGGATAAAAAATTCTCGGTGCATGAATTTTGTTTGAAGCCCACTTGTCTGCAGGATTTTTTTTCTAAGACATGAATTTCTTTAGGTAACACCGCTTGCAGGATTTTTTTTAGAGAAGTTTCCCTTGCATGCATGATAAATTTCGATTTCTTAATTAAATTTCAATTTAAAATTTAACTTAAAAGTTAGCATCTACTTACGTTGCAGTTAATGCCGAATCCTTTCAAGTCGAGAAACCTCGCATCCAGTCCAAACAGAACAACGGAAGCGTAACACAGAATGCATCCCAGAATAATAATGTTATTGAGCTTGGGCGACGACATCTTGATAATCCTAAACAAAGGATAATTTATAGCTTAACAAGTCAACGGCTCAGGCCATCTGCTTTGACTTCCTACTTTTCAGTTTGTTTTTCATTATCGGTGTGCAACGTTTGAGCAACTCAAAATGCATCCTTACTAATCATTAAAATTCAGCTCGTTACATAGTCAGGAGTCGTGGTCATTGCGAAATTTAACCTTTCACAATCACAAAGAAAAAAGACAGTTGAGACAAGCAACTAATCGTGCTAAGGAATTTCATAGGTTCATACCTATTCTCTCCATTGCTGATGTTGAAGTAGAGTAAGCTCAATGAGCAGATGATGCCAATTGTTGCCATTAACCACATGATTACTATGAGTGGTATAGGACTCATCGTTAACTCTAATAGTGTGGGGGTGCGATCTGTCGGTGGATGGTTGTCTGAAAAAAACAGTTGTATTTTAAAGGAAATGTTCTGTAGACACAAGAGCCTCAAGATCCCTTAGTAGAGGTCAGTAGCACGTGGCAGGATATCTGCCGCATCGGCTGCATTCATTTACCGCAGTGGCGAATGAATGGCGGATGAATGGCGGATTTCTAAACACGAAGAAGAACTGAGAGGAAACGTTTGCATGACTACGTTTTTTATCGAAAAACGAAACAAATGGCTGTCAATACGAAAGAAACCGTTCCCTCACTGGAAAGCAAGGAAGAATGTATACAAGACTTTTTGGTCTGACATCTTGTAAGTCACGTATGCTAATCATCATGACTAAAGGAATACCTTCCCATAGCGAATTCTTGGTGGCCTTATAAAGTTGTATATCCTTCTCTTTTGGAGAATACTGACCAATTGCTACTAATCTCTTGCCTTTATCTGCAACATAAGAAACACAGCAAGAAAAGATTCATTAAGTGCTCAGAAGTGTATAAATCGAGAGCAAACACTCGCGAATAAACGTGTTTCATGGGACTATTTACAGGAGCCCTGCATGTGTTTCTAGCTCAAGCATCTGTGGCTTTGTAAAAAGGAACCCTCATCTTTTTATAATTTATAGTGTTTAGGTTAATACTTTCCTAGTCGTGCTATGCAGCCAAAGGTAACACTGAAAAGTTGAATTATATCAATATGAAAAAAAATGAGAATCATATATTGAACTGCGGATTAAAGAATGTCAAGATGTTAAACATCGTCGTAGTTGTGAACGCTATAGGTAGTTTGGAGATAGATAGATAGTTTATCACACTTAAAACCTTGCAGCCAAAGGCTGAATTTGCTAAGTTTACAATGCCAAGCGATTGCCAGTGACTGATTGGCAAAGCTTGCGCTACTTTCTCAACCAGTGAGATGCAAAACCAAAACCAATCGTGTCTTGCAAGCGCGCATTTGGCGCGCTTTTCACCGGTTACCTGTAATTGCTTGCAGCTCTGACTGGTTCATTGCGCTGTTAGTATTTGCTATGATTGGTCAGAGTAATTGCTTTGGTTTTGGTTTTACGACACTCAATTGAAAAATCGCTCTATTATCGTTTGGATTGGTTGGGCTAAACTAGTCTGCGGCAAGGGGTACAGGGGTACAAGGTACAGGGGTTTTTAACCCCATCGGCTAGACATTTTAAGACACATTAATAAAGTTTATATATGTATGCATGCATGCATGCATGCATGCATGCATGTATGTAAGTATGTATGTATGTATGTATGTATGTATGTATGTATGTAACTATGTAAGTCGATCTGGTTATTCCATTTAAGAGGTTAACACGGAGATTTCGCTGGTCCACAACATCGAAGACTCTATCTTTCATGTCACGCTTTTCACGCTAGCTGTCGTTTATTTGTAAACGTTTACTGCAGCTACAATTCGTTACGTATTTGATTTATAAGTGTGTTTTTCGAGCCATTTTCCACCTCAGAAGCCCCCTGCCTGGCATCATAAAGCTTCCTTTGTTTTGTTTCAAAGGATTGCCTCTACCCATCAGGGTAGAGGCAATCCTTTGAAAGAAAACAAAGGTGAGAAGCAATTTCACATGAATTGGGCCGCTCAAAGTATTCGAGCAAGTGGTGGCAGTTGTGTATTTAGTCGTTTTGTGAGTGGATTACTGGATCTGGCATGGCAATTTTGGCAAGTTTTGACTTGTAAATAATGCAATCGGAGCAATATTTTGTCAGCGGGACCGGGTGGCTCGACACTTATAAAGAATATTTGAAATGGAAATTGGCGGACTGCTATGCGGCTGTTATCGACGAATATCCCAGAATTCCTTTGGGTAACAAACGCGAAAATTAGAGACAGTAATGAAATACCGTTATCCACATCTTGCGAAAGAAGTGAGCAGAAAAATGTGGAACAGATTGCAAGACGAGGAGTCGAAGTTTGCTGCCAATTAGACTTTTAACTTCAAGAGTATTTTTTGTCTTAAAAACAATAAAGACAAAAGTTGCATCTTTTTGATGTTGTCCGAGGGCGTTCGAAGCCAATTTTCGGTTTGCAACAGAATAAACGGTCATATTCCATGAAAATTGGGATTTTGGGGGAGGTAAAGTCTAAACAACTAGGCATTTGGCTATCACATTGGCTCATTTCTACCACAGTTCGGGATTTGTGAAAGTTGCAGGTTTTCAAAGCATGCGTCCCTCAGGACGCATAAATTACAGAGCCAGACAGAAATAAGTTAAAAGATCTTGGCCATTTCCCCTAGTAGAATAATTATGTGATGACCTAATGAAATAATCCCTGAATAAGTCCGGGGCACTGTTATGAATGCAGTTACACACAAAGATTAAGTTATGCATCGTACTTCGTGATTTAAAGGGAACCTCCACTCTTACAAAAAAATTCACGCTAAATTGTAGGCAATAATTACTAGATTTCAGATTTTGTTTTAAAATGTGGATATAATATTTAAGTGTACAAAAACAATACGATACAATACAATACAATACAAATTTATTGTCAACTCCCCATGGGGGCTTTTCAGAGACAAGTATTAATAGTACAGGTAATAAAAAAGAAATGTATCACAAATTGATTATCAATAAACTATTAAGAAACTATTTACATATAAATTTATGGCATTAAAAACTATTTACATAAAAATTTATGACATTAAAAATTGATTTAAAAGGAAGGCTTTCATTTTACGTTTAAAAATGATAAGAGATTCGCTTAATTTAAAATGGGGTTTTAACGTATTCCACAATGTTACAGTTCTGTAATGAAAAGATCTCTGTCCCAACTTGGTTTTAAAAAGCGGTATATTAAGCTGGGAAGATGATCTGGTCGTCCGACCACTGATATTCCCTCTAGAGATAAAATTTGAAATAAGGTAGTTTGGTACCTGACCTGTCATAGATTTAAAGGCCAAGATGGCGTCTCATAGATACAGGTGGGACTTAACTGGTATCCATCTCAGGTCTTTCAGGGCTGGAGATAAGTGATCAAACTTCCTTGTCCCAGAAACTATGCGAGCAGCGAAATTCTGTACTCCTTGTAGTTTGCGTATATTACTGGCAGGAGTATTCGAGCAGACGGACGAGCAGTAATATAACTTACTAAACACGAGAGAATTAATTATTGTAACAAGTATGTCTTTTCTAAATATATGTTTAACTCGGCTAATTTGCCCTAGGGCAGACATACAAGATGATGCTGTTTTAATTATGTGGTCGTTGAATGAGAGTTTACCATCAAACACAACACCCAGGTCCTTAACAGAGTCGACGGGTAAAAGATCTTTACCCAAGAGGGTAAGGCGAAAATCCTGAACTTTCGATATCATTTGCCGACTTCCATATACAATCAGTTTAGTCTTGTCCGGGTTCAAGAGTAGCCTATTATTAAAACACCAATTACGAAGTTTAATAAGATCATCGTTCATCGCGGCCATAGTCGGTTTACAGTCCTGCACTTGGAATGACATAAGCAATTTAGTGTCATCAACGTAGCAGTCCGTAGAACAGTGTTGTGGGATTGATGGCAAGTCATTGGTGTAAGCCGTGAAGAGAAAGGACCGAGGATGCTTCCTTGGGGAACACCGTACCTCATTAGCAGGGGTTCAGAAAGAGCAGTATTTATACGCACAGCTTGGTACCTGTTTGACAAGTAGCTCTTGAACCACAGGATGGCAGAGGGTGACAAGCCAATATCTTGTAATTTTTTAAGCAGAATATCGTGGTTGACACTGTCGAATGTTTTGCTCATATCAAGGAGAACTATCACCAATTTTCGCTTTTAAATTTCCCGGGATCGGTCATTTTGGATTTGATGACGTGTCATGGTTGCAGCTATTGTCAGGAAGCGAATGGTGCAGAAAATGTGTTAAACAATAGGGCAACCATTACACGTCATCAAATCCAAAATGGCAGCGCCTGGGAAATTTAAAAGCGAAAATAGGTGGTAATGATATCCATTAATTTGTACACTTGTATGTTATATCCACTTTTGAAATCCAGTAATTATTGCCTGCAAAATAGCGTCAATTTGTTGTAAGAGTGGAGGTGCCCTGTAAGAGGCATCCAACTCAGCTGATATCACAATAACGCTCCAGTAGGAGACTAGAGTCCAACAGCTGCCTCAGAGGAGCCCTGGAAAGAATATCCATCAGTGACTCGCACTGGCATCGCTGTTTTGCTTGTTTTGACCCGCAGTAGTATTTTTATTGTATTTTGTGTTTAACAGCGTACCTCGGTATTGCTTCAGAACAGTTATTCCTTGCCTCATTTCATTTTTATCGAAAGACACGGGACCCTAAAGAAGCAATGCAACTAATTTAGATAAGAGCGGACAGAACCAATGTCCAGTGGCTAAAGCAACAACAACAACAACAACAACAACAAACAAGCAAACAGTTTTTATCTCAAGTTATAACCTCTCAAAAGTAAATATTCCACAAAATATTACAGAAAATTATTTTATCAACGAAGCGTGATTTTTGCAAATCAGTTATTTACCTCTTTAGCTCAACAAAATCAATATTTTTGACACCTAACCTGCGTGGGGCATCTCGTATCCCAGCGGCATGAGCATTCTTTATTTCTTTAAAGTCTGGTCACTAACTTGAGCGATATTTAACAATAATCCTGCGAAATCGAGCTGAATATCGCCTGATACTTAGCCGACGAGGCCGTAGGACGAGTTGGCTGAAATCAGGCGATATTTAACAATTATTCACCGAAATGGAAGTGAATAGTACTTGCTAATCACCTCCGAGTTAACCAATCAAAGCGCGCGAAAGGCACCATTCACTTGAGTAGTATATACTAATCCGCAATATTAAGCAGGATAATTGCATGATAATTGTCTTATTATTCATCACATTTATGACAAAGCACAATTCTCGACGTTTATTACAAAAAAATAAAAAGAAAAGAAAAACGCTGAAAAAGCCAGCATTTCTCAGTCTCCACAACACACAAAATGGGCCATTTCCGAATTACTTTTGGCCTCTTTTTTAAAGCGAGGCCTGGTACACAACAATTCATATGAAAATGAGTTTAATTTGCATGTGGGCACCAGTACCAGGACTCGCTTTGAAAAAGAGGCCAAAGGTAATTCGGAAATGGCCTATTGCGTATAGCGCAGGATATCTGTTGAGTACGCATGACGAGTATTAACCGCGCTGTGACCATCTTTGGGCATCGTCACAATGTCTTGAATAATAATGACGGATATATCGACTTTGATATCGAAAAATTGCCAAATATCGGCTCGCATCATATATCTGTCGGATCAATTTGAATACCTTGCATTTTTATCCTTATCTTATTAATAAAAAGGGCGAGGCTACAGCCGTTTTTAACCTGTCTGGTTTTTATTAATAGCGAGATATCAACGTTTCTGATTTGCGTAAAACGTCATATCTCAAGGTAGTGCCCAGGCTGTAAACGAGTGGGAAATGCTAACCCCGCTCCACGAGAGTTAGGCGATGAAAATATTGAGATTGTTTCATTAAAAAGATGGAAAGCAAATATTTTGTGCTAGAAAAGAGTGAAACATTTTCTGTAGTATTGAAAATTTTCAGCTAGAAACGTCGAATATCGTTTATATCAGCGATGTTTGTCGCCTTGCTGCTCACCTCGCTCGCTCGCAGGCTGTAAAAAAGCACCTGTTGCTGAACTGTTGGTGACAATTAGAGCTGCTTATTGCCAACTTTCTTAACAGCAGTTTAGGTTCAGAGTGTCTTTGTTGTGCCTTTTATTTCACATCCAGAGAGGGCGAACGAAAAGAACGAATTGCCGAAAAATTATGATTTAATTAGTCAGCAACTTTACGCCTGTAAGATAAAGTATATGAACGATTGCAGAACATCTTACCGTGAGGCCTTCGAAGTTTGAAGATTTAAGCATGTCGTTGAGATATTTTGTCACAGCGTTGTCCCCTTTACTCTTTTCAGTGTTGCTCTCAAGTGAATATTTTTTGCTGACCTCTTTCAAGGCAAGCAGCACAGCCCACGTGACATCAAATGCAATAGCGCTTGTCAATTTCTCGGCCTCGCTGTGACTTGCCAGTACTGGTTGCGCTTTGTCGAAGAATTCCTTTAAAGTCTAAAAGGATATCAATAGAAAATAGACATAACCGCATTTAATCGTGCAAAACACATAAGTCCGTTAAAGTTAACGTCTTAATTGACTTTTAGAGCGGATACGTTTGTCGTGAGCCTCCATATGTGAGTTTACTAAATCACTGCAGTACAGACTAAAAAACGTTTTAGGAACAGTTACGTGAATCGGTTTTCCTGAAGTCATGCATTCGAATAGAAAACTGACAAAGACACGCAGCACCGACAATTGTCCACGTTCTTGGCTTTAAAATGACTCGTAAAATAATCAGGTTAACTCATAGAATCACGAGAAACGTTCACCATTGAGCTGCCAAAAATCAAATCAAAATCAAATCAATTTATTTTAAGCTCTATAGCGCGAGAGGTGGTTGCCCAATCTCCCGGGACTGGGGCTCATGTATTACACGTTCGAGCATTCCGGATCGAATTGGAATTTAGAAGTGTTGGTTTTTGAGGAGAGAGGGGTTGTTTACCACAAATTCCGGAAATTCCGGTTGGAATGTAAATGGTAAACGTTTTTTGCTCGTCCACTGGAAAATTCCCGGGACAAATGGGAGTTCTGAAAAGGTAGTCCTGTTTCCCCGGTTGGGACGTTCCCGATGGAAATTTGTTTCCCATTTAGATTTTTCTATGTTTCGTACTACTTTCAGTCCTCTTGGTTTTTGGCCGAGCGTAATCTATCCAATCAGCGAGCGCGACGTGACAATCCGGAAATTTTATGTGAATGGTAAGCAAAACGTATCGTTCCTTCCGAACGAAAATTCCCAACCGAAATTTCCGGAATCTTTTTCTAAATGGTAAACAACTAGAAAAACCGGAGTACCCGGAGAAAAATCTCTCGGAGCAGAGAAGAGAACCAACAACAAACTCAACCCACATATGACGTCGAGCCCCGGGAATCGACCCAGGGCCACATTGGTGGAAGGCGAGTGCTCTCACCACTGCGCAATTCCTGCTCAAACGGTTAAAACATTTTACCATTAATCTTTAATCATATAGTTACCCCTTAATCAGTTTTCACTGTACGGAGAGTCCCCACCCAACAAGGAGATGAATCAGGACAGAGCACAGCACCGGAAACTGCGTGCCCTACTCTTTTCGACCAGTGCTGAGTGGGTGGATTCTTGTACGTCCCCTGCAAGTTTTGGGTGTCAGGTGAAGAAGACAAGGTCAATGGCTTAACGTCACTGCCCAATGACGCGATCATGTGAACTCAGACACATGTTGAGCACACAGCCAGTATGATCTTACCAGTTGTTTTAAGACCCTGGTTTTTGGTCTGGTCTGGGATTCGAAGCCCATTCCCCACGGTAACCTCGAAGGGGAAGTAAAAGAACCCACAAACGTATCGTAAAAATTAGGTAGTTCCCTGTGATTTGCGCTTACTGCAGCTAAAAAATGCAACTTGTACTTCATGTAAATAACTATTTGTGTGGCTGTCCCGCTTTGGCGCAAAAATGCAGTCGCAAAGGAACTGGAGACGAATTAGCTTTTTTTATATTTTAATAGGCGCAATGAATTTAAATACTGGTCTAACAATCAACCGGGCAACACATCTGCTAAAAGAACTTGTAGTGAGCTGTTTAAAGATGTATGGATTACCCAACAGAATTGTAAGTTACATCCCATGCTCTGACCTAGAGTGGAAAGGAATTTCAAAAGCCGAAGCCAATTGACTTGAAATGCTTATAAGAATATGGCGCCACGCATTCTTATCACGACAATTGGAGCTCTGGTGATTTAGAGAGTTTTAATTTTCTTACCAAGCCTGAATCGGTCGCACTGTTAGCATTCTGCCTGAAGTCATTTTCAGCAAGTAAAAACGTCCTGTCCAAAACTTGTTGGTACTGCTCCCTGTTGCAAACTTTTGTGTTATTTTTCTGTATTTCGACATTAGTTATTCTCATCCAGTCATCCAAGGTCCCAGCATCAGGGTTCAAAATCCAAACATACTCTCGTCCATACATTCCTAATTTGTACAACTGCAAAAATAGACAAACAAATAAAATAAATAAATAAAATAATTAAAATAATTAATTAAGTAAAGGATAAATAAACAAGCAAACGAAGGAAAGAACGAATGTGCGAATGAATGGTGGATGTCAGTATCTTTTCGCCTCTTTAAGCTTTCTCTCTTTTCTATGATTTCACAATGATAGCAGTTACTTAAGCCATTGTTTAAGAGGAGTTCAGGGTGAAAAGAATAGATTCGCCTTTCTTGCGGCCAAAGTGCCGTAGAGTAGACAAATTAAATAAACGAACGACAGAACGATGTTAAGCCTCCCCGGTCCTAGAGTTAAAATATATAACGAAAATGGATAATCACATCGACAGTTACACCACAAAAAAAACTTAACTACACATTAAACTAACCTCGCAAAACACCAAACTTGCTCCTACTTCGTCAAATTCACCCAAGAAGATTTTAGCATCCATTTCCTACAGGCGAGACAAAGAATCATTTCAAAACTAACATAAATTCGTGCTTTTTCGTCCTATATGGTTCTTCTATTCAATGTTGCAATTGAAAGCAGGCAGAACACGTCCCAACATTTCAGTAGATTCAATAAAGCACTCGTTTACCCTGAGCTTTTTAAGGCTTTCCTTGATAGCCTCATGTAGATCGAAAATTCCAGCCTGGTTTGTGGACGTTCCCAATCTGATGTTGATGGCTTCAAATGCGATTACGGAAGCTGTACCGCGAGTAACATTAGCGAGATCTTCTACAACCTGACAATGAAAACGATCAAATCTGTTAGCTGTTTTCCGCCAACGTCAGCGGGAAAGTGAGCATTAACATTTTGTTGTATCAACTGAGTTGATTAAGTCTGTTGAATACTAGAAATGCTCGCTATTTGTTAAAACGCCGTTATCTTTTAACTTGTTAGACAAACCGAATAACAAATTTTGAAATATTTGACTGAATGTCCGCAGTTATGCCTTAAACCAAAAGCGCACGTTTGACGAATGTGGAGCCAATAAAGGTCCGTTTACACAGGCGATTTTTGTCGCACAACTCGATGCAATTTGTCGCCGCGATACTTCAGTGGTTTCGAACATGCTCGAAACTTGATGCAATTTTGCTGCGATTTTTTGATAAAAACCGTGTTTCGCTAGTTGCATCTCCAATTGCGGTGTATCGCGCGACAAATTACGCTAAAATTGCCGGCACTGAAATCACACCAAGTTTACACGTGCGATTTTGAAGTTGCAACTTTAGCGCGACAAAAATTGCATTGAGTTGTGCTACAAAACTCGCATGTGTGAACGGGCCTTAATACAAAAGCAAGTCGCACCTGTACATAAAGCCCTCCTCTCGTCAAGAAGTCATACACAATCGCAACTCTCTTCCAACGGAAATGCTTCAGCATTTCAACCTTAGCTCGACTGAATACCACTGGACTTTGCTTAAAGGTAAATCCATAGTCGCTGGTTAACTCTTTCATTGCGGGTGTCGTCGCTAGATATGTTATCTGTTTAAAACAGAATGATAGAAGTTCTCGATCACGGCTCGCTGATAAAATCGAAGACAATATGGTGCAAAATTAGGTGTATGTATAAATACTAGTTATGCAACCCTTTCTCGTGGTATACCGTGGAATATTCCACTCGTCACTTGTATTTTCTTGGCATACACACTCGCCTTTCTATTTTATACCATGCCATAGAAAATACAGTGGCCAGCAAGGCCAGCATGAGCGGGAATCACAAAGCACGATGGGAAGGTTGGGTGTGATACCGTTGAATTGCATTGATCGATGGGAAGGTTCGATGGAATACTGACGAATATACAACGGCTTTCCTGCATTCTGATTGGCTGTATTTTCTATGGCATGGTATAAGAAGAAATAAATGACCTTTATTAACCCTCGGCAGTATTTATACTGAGCAGAGGCTAGTGGAGCCGAACAAATACATGAAAACAAATGATTCAAATCAACTTCTCAAACTCATTAATTATTCATAAGGGTATTAGCCAATTGGAGTGCCCCATTTTGGGCAGGTGCATGTATCTTCATACCCAATGAAAGTACGGATCAAGGCACGTCCGATTTTAGTTCAAAAACTGATCAAGACACTTGAATTTTAATTAGCAACCTCAGAAATTTCAACGCAGGCAATTATTAACTAGCATCTTTTAAAGTAACTTGGAAATTACATCTCTTTTACCCTGAATCTCAAGTAGATTCAATTTCTTGGCAACACTTTCATCTTCCAGCCGACGCTTCAGACACATGCTATCACGTAAAAAAAGTACTGGGTGGATAACTTTCCCCCTGACTCTTTGTACATGTAGCTACTTCTATGACAAATTTCGCAAGCTATTAGTTAAGAGATACAGTATCCATTTACTATATTTTACAGGGGAACAAATTCACCACGTGTAAGTCATAATCTTTGACTAGACCGCTTGTCATGATCCAAAATCGCTACTTTCGTCTCTCTTTCCAGCTGCCATGGTACTTTTGTACTTTGTAGAAGCTGGGACGGCCTCATAAGCTATCAACTGGATCTCGGATAAGGTTTTAGGCGGACGAAAACGACTCGCTCCGTCAGTGATCTCCGCCATCATGTGTCAACTATACAGCGGATGACCACTGACGCGAAACAAACAACTCCAACAAAATGTATGCAGGCAAAGAGTTGTGAAAAATGCGAAAGAATGTTTTCGCTATTGCTCGTTAAAACAATCGGTGCTAATTATACAGATAATATATTTGCTATATCCCATTGTATTTTTATGCGAGTTTGACAAGCCGTATCAAAAACTCGTGCTTCGTGTTTCATCAGGGGTTCCAAACACCTCGAAACAATAAAAGCACTCCGCCTTCGGCGTCGTGTTTTCATCTGTGTCTCGGTGTTTGGAACCCCTGATGAAACACGAAGCACGAGTTTTTGATATATTACATAACAGGTTAAGAATCCCAACTGGCATTAGGGAGACCGGTTGAAAATTTACAAACGTGGCCGAGCTAGAGTGGGACTTGCACCCAGGACCATCCCGCCTCCAAGGAGGATGAACCAGTTGGCTATTTATCAGAGTGGCGAAGCTACAGCTTCGTCCTGAAACTGCATGGTATGCTGAAAATAGCCACATTAAGTAGTCATTAAATAGTCGCAAACGCAGTAAATAGTCACAAATGATATAAAGTCCCAAGTGCAATAAAATTCAGTTGTGAATGTAACTATGCCACCAGTGTAATAGGTGGTTTGCAATCAATCTCCAGAGACAAACATGACAATGGTGAAACGAACAAAAGCTGGTGGATGAACAAAAGGAGCTAATGAGACATCTATTGTTTACGTCCACCAGCATGTCGGCGATGAGGTAACGGGAAAACCACCTATACTGTTCGTCTTACACACTGTGCGTCTTAGTGATTTAGGACAGTTATTGCGCATGGGCAACAGACTATGAAGTTTATGTTCACTGTTCTCAACAACCTCATTGAATAGGCGCTCAGTTAGTTCTTGCCTTCGTGTGCATAGGGTGTCAAGGTTTGCCCTTTGCAGAGCTTCTATATAACACAAATCCGGAAAAATTATCGTTAAAGCACGCATTTGAAGTCTCTCTGATTCATCTGACAAATAAACTGGCAACGCATTATGGAAAACGTGACGAGCATATTCCGTCATCGGGCTGATACAGGTGACGTAGAAACATAAGAGGTCAAAAGGATCTGCGTATGCGCGCTTGAGCTGCCTTAAACAGTACAGCCTTGAGGGACTTTCTAACTACCTCAAAATCATGAGTATTCCATTTAAGGTCTCTAGAGATGTTCAGACCGAGTAATTTGGCGTAAGGGACGACTTCGATGCTTTTGTTATTGATAACAATAGCTGGAAACACACGGTCACGGCACTTTTGCACGCAGATGTAATGTAATGGTTTTCAAACATGACATGCATTCGTTGAAAGGTGATTAGGTCATTGCCACTATCACTCAGTAATGTATTTAATAGAAACCTTCAGATCGGGCTACGAGTACGAGATCGAGTACGATTACGACTTTTCATTTCCTAGTCGCAAGCTTAGATTATCATGTATGACACCAAATCTCGTTCCTAGAGCCTCATTCTATTCTGTTCAACATCACTGAGGAGCGAGGCCTCTGAGAACGCAGCCGTTTTGAAATTTGAAAGTTGTACTCGTACTCAATCTAGTACTCGTAGTCTGATTTGAAGGTTGCTAATGTGAAACTGAAGAGTACTCGTTATTATTATTGCCTTTCTAAATCCATTTCTTACCATAAGTTTATTGTAATATTCCGTCAGCTGTAACACGTGAGAAGCCTCCTCTGGAGTGTCAGGTCCGAGGATAATCAGCGGGAAAGGGGCCTGGTAAGTGAGCAGGTGGTTTGCGTATACAATAGCGTTTCCTTCCCTTTCCTAACATGACGAAAGAAAGACCAAGAGACATACAGACAGACAGGAAGAAAGAAAAAAGAAAGAAAAGAAACAAATGAGAAAAAAGGAAAAAAATCATTAGGGAAACCAAATACATCCTCAGTTAATATCCAATAAATTGTTCAAACAATCAATCACTTAATCAATCAATTAGCATAGCCAATCAGACCAGCCTTCAGTCAGCCAAATAATCCGTCAATTGATCAATCAAGCAGTTGAACTGACTTTATCAATTAACGAAATTACAAACTTACAAAAGTAACCAGGGATTTGAAAGTGATTTCATATTTTTGGAGGAAATCTTGAAGCTTCGATGAATTCTTGGCAGCCTCGCGTGCAAGTTTGATTCCCAAATCAGTGAGTTTTCCCGTTAGTTTCTCTGAGTCCAACTTGCCAATGAGAATGGTCGTCTTGTTGCCGTTACACTCTGTTAAGCTGAACATGAACACAACAACGACGGAAATAGCCGCTGTATAGAACATCGCCGTCGCGACAGCTGAAGAAGAGAAGAAAGAAGGGTTATCACTGGAATGGATAATCCAAAATAAGGGGTGACATTTCGAGATACATATACAATGTAAAATATCTCAAAATTATCATGGAACATTTGGTGACGTTACATGGCAATAACCGACAACCTCAGTGTCAACCCGAATCCATACTCTGTTTAAAGGCAAAGAAGAACTGCTGGGTTAAACACTGATCTCTAGTGATTAGGCCTAATCGCTGCCTCGAAATGGTTAGCTTTCATATATTGTTATGGTGACTCCATATAAATTTGTTAACACTTGCCTCCCTCGCCTATAAACCGGGTTCGACCCTTTGTATGCTCTTTTCAAACTTTGAAAATTTACTAACATCGCTTTGGCATTTTATATACACAAAACTAAGTCTGTGACCTGTCTTTGGAGTATAATTCTAGTCGCGACCGTTTTATTATATGATGCATAGCATTTCTGCCGGTTCTCTTGTTTCTTGGTCGTGACTAGAATGGATACTCCAAAGTCAGGTCACACACTTAGTTTTGTGTATAGAGACATGAAAAGGTAAAGGAACGCAGATGAGGAGAAAGGCGAAAATGATGACATACAATTTTAACCCATCAGATTATAAAACTTTGAATTTGTTGTTATCAACTATATCCAATGTTTGGTTTTAATGAATAACATGAAACACGTTTGTATGCATGAATAACATTCAGAAACAAAGAAGTTGAACGGCAGGTATAGTGAAACAACTTGGAAGGGTTTTATAACGTTTTAAGATTTATTACTCGTGCTGCCCGCGTCTCGCGGGTCGCCCGGGTCTAAAATTACCGTCCATTCTTCTTCTTATTCTTTGTCGTCGAGTTTCATCCACAAAGCCAATCTCGTTCCCAGAGCCTACGTTACCCTTATCCAGCGGAACGGGCAACGGACGCTCTGGAAGAATCCAAAACCGGAACCAGAAAATCCTGGTTCCGGTCTGATTGCGCCTGCGTCAGGTTTCAGGACAAAATGGCGGCTGTTGATCATGTCAACACGTTCAGCAGGACCAATTGGGGCGATTCCACTGTAATCGACCAACAATCAGAAAACAGTCACATACATGCGGTAGAAGCCACCTTGTGAGCGATTTCCTTTGTATAACACGACTCTTTCTAAGGATACATACATCGATTCTTTTAGAGGAAGCTCAGTTACAACTTGCAAGTTTAATTAAACTTTACATTACCCGCTTAGAGAATACTTATAATATAGGTTCGGATTCTCAAGAATCATCGTTTCAGTGTTGGCTTAGAAAAAGGCCGATGAAAGCTTAACCTCAACAATAGTCCCATTTTTGTTAGCCCACCCAGAAGTTCTTACTGTAGCTGCTGTCTGGAGAACACGATTTTTAATGATGTAATGAAGTAGACTACTGACTCGGCAAATTTAATTGAAGATTATCTGATATTATTATATTTTTTAGTATTATTTTTACTTTTACAATGAGACAGTGTTTCAGTACCTTTTCTCATCATTGAGTAATTTTTAAGTGCAAATAAAGTTTCATTATTATTGATGGATTTTTTGGTTGTATGCTATATGGTCATTGAGCTTTTCTATTAAAAACTTGCCATCCCCTTCCCCACCTTGTCTGTTGGATGGTTTCATAAAAGATACATTTATCTTTCAAGTATACATATTACATGAAATATATTTTCACCCATAAAACGTTCCCTAAAAATAAATGTGACCCCTAAGGTATTTAACATGGCCCCTTACTTGTCCTTGACCTGGGGGAGGAAGGATTGCCTATTTATTATGCCACAACACAGTTTTTGTAACACATCTATTTATGAACAAATGAAAATCCTGAAAATAGAATATATAGATGACCCTCACACCTGGCTATTATAATTCTGGAAAATCCTGTACATTTATGTGTTAAAATGTATTCATTTTTGGCAATATTCGTCCTTAGTTCTGGCCATGTATGGAAAACACTTTCTACATGCAAGTGTCTTTTCCAGTATCGAAAGCTTAGCCTGCACAGCTACAGTAACTTCGTTGAAGAAGGAAGATATAGTCTAGTCCTAAGGGCTTTTAGATCCCTTTTCAGATAAAACAAATCCTGATTTGTTTTTTTGGCTGCACATCCAAGGCTAAATCAAGGAGACACCAAATTAAAGACAATATTGGGTCCATCAAAATACAGATTGATTCAAAAGCACTTAATTTTCCTTTGACAGTGATATATGGTAACCTTGCAATAAACGCAGAGTGCGAGCAGTATGAGCCAATAGGAACTGCTCCTATTGCCAAATATAGAATGTTTTATTCAGTTTGATGCCCAGTACCCAGATAATGAATGAGAAAAGAGTGTTGTACTCGTACCCTAAGTCAGATGTTTTTGGCTGCACCATTATCACAACTTGACCTTGAAGGACACATTGCATAGAAAATGACAGGTCTCAAACAGCAGTATAATTAAAAATAGCTAGAGAAAGTAATGCACATGTCATCGGCTTCCCGTGGGGTCAACCCCCGGGCCAACCAGAGGGATTGTAAAATCAGTCCAGCAAACTTGAGGAATTTCCCCTGGGGGTCGGAGAATCTCTCAAGACAAAGTCCGCTGGGTGAGGTGTCTTTCACCTGAAAATCCCCGTTACATCCTTTTCAAACTTGTGAATTCCCCCACCCCCTACTATTTGATCGTAAAACATTGTCAAGATTTTCCCCTACCCTCGGGTAACGAATCCCACCCATCTCCTTGTATTCCCCCACATATCTCCCTGGTAGGCCCGGGGGTCGACCCCACGGGGAAGCCGATGACATGTGCATAATTCAATAGTTGTCTATAACTTTACTCCTTTTTACTATTGTCCTAACATTACCAAACATTGCTGCTCCACTTTTAAACTTTGCCCAATTTCTCTTATGATAAGCCTTCTCTCTAATAGGTGCAACCCTCCTCAAAAACAGATGGAAAAATCAGCCTCTGAGGGAGTATTTTACGGCATATGTATAAATGATTTATTACACAATGGATCAAGCTCATTAAAGACGACTATATTCTGTTTATATATTGAATCAATTCACTGTCAATTAACCATATTGTTGCGAAATTCGACTACCACATTCCTCGTCTAACTTACGCTCTCTTTGAACATGATCTGCACATTGCCTCGCCTACTCTAACTCTTCAACAAAATATTTCAACTCCTTTATCATTGGTTTTGATGTGGAAAGTTTTCTTTAAACACGAACGGCACAAATACCTTGAACATTGGTCGGAGTACATGTTGTAAATCGACATCTGTAAGCTGTTTGAGAGCTATTAAGATTCCATCTAATTTCGCCTTATCTCTACAAAATTAAACGCGGTGGTTTCTAACCGCATTATTACAACGACAGTAATTTTCCTTTGCTTGTGATCATTTCTGTAGCTTTCGTTCCGCCATTGCCTGACACTTCGCGAAAACAACTTCCGATGCGGTTGATCCAGTCATGTTTATTGCTTTGTTTTTACCAGCCAATCAGAAGTGTCCTTTTTTGGATTCGACCAGAGGTTCGTATCCTTGGCGCTGGCCAAAAGGATCGCAGCCTCTGGGAACGAGATTGCCACAAAGCTCACTTCCGGCGTTTCTGCGCAAGCGCTAACTAATAATGGTCATTTTGGAATAAGTAAACTATTTTTACCTCATTAGCTATGCTTGATGACGGTGGTCTAGCGATCATCTGTACCGCTTGTGATGCAGACGTTCCAGGTTCGATTCGCGCTGTCAACACCCTTTTTTTCCTTTGTCTTTTTTTTGCGTTCCTTTTTTTTTTCATCTTCTTTTTTAAATATTTTTTACAAGTGTTATAATTATTGGAAGTTATAAATGGTTGAGCTGTAAAGCAATTTTCAGGGGATATATGTTTATAGGGGTCTATGGATATACACTGCAAAGAAACAGACACGAACCGATGAATGATGCCTGTTGTCACGTGTCGGAAAACGTCGATTCACCTTGTGTCTTTGAAGTCTGAACAACTAATATGTTAAAAGAAGTGTCCATACGAATGCGGTTTGCAAGTTCAACTGCTCGAAGAAAGCTTTTAACATGTTCGAACTTACCTCCAGATT
>JAEMWC010000049.1:490000-495000 GCA_016490735.1 Pachyseris speciosa | reverse complement strand
TCGCTTCGGAAAGCAAGCATTGCGTTTATACTGCATCTTGGAAAAAAAAGTTAACGAGTGGCACAGAAGTAAAACTTGTTCTGTGTTTCACATCTTTATTTTCAAAGAATTGTAACATATATCATTTTATACAATAACCAAATCAATGCGCGCGTTCTCATTGGTCACTCAGCTATGGTTTATTGTGCCAATAAACTCATGGAAATTTCGTGCGTCTCCTGAGTTATTATATAATAGCAATAGACCACAAGTTTCTATGGTTTATAGGCTCATAAACATCTCGGGATTTTGGAAGAACAGTGGAAGAATTCGTAAATCTTACAAACTCTGCGACTGTTCTTCCAACATCCCGCGTGTTACATCACCTTATAAACCATAGATACTTGTGGTCTATAGAGCGTTTTCATTCACGTGACTACCAGCCATCATGGTTCACTGAAACAAAAGAAAGTATTTGCATGAAAATAGAGTTCAATTCCCAGAGGTTTAGTTTGGGACACTAACATGGCCGCTGTTTCTTTGTTTCGGGACACCAACATGGCCGCCGTGACGTCATGTGAAACACTCTATTGCTTAAACATCTCTCACTTAGTAAGCGCGCTGTGATTGGTCAATTTCGCGGGCCGTATTCTGCAGAACGGCCCGCTTGACTTCAACTAGTTTTCTCTCCCGCGCGCCGGCTTAACCTCAGAGATATAATAAATATCTTACTAACTTCGTTTTCTCGGTCCGTACTGTACGTTACGGGTCCTCGTTTTTTCCCATGAATCAACGGCAAAAAAATCGGTCCGTAACTTCGGACCTCGAACTCGGTTAGTAAGAGGTATGTATACTCTATTCCTACGTGTACGTAACATTTTTTTCATACAGACATTTTGATTTTTTTACTATTCAAAAAGGAGTCTTAAAAGTGGCAATTTTAAGGAGTCTTAAAATTGGCGATTTTAAGGAGTCTTAAAAGTGGTACTTTTAAGGGTATTAAAAGTGCGATTGTATTAAGGAGTCTTAAAAGTAGCGATTTTAAGGAGTCTTAAAAGTGGCGATTTTAAAGAGTCTTAAAAGTGGCGATTTTATTAACTAAATTTACGTTAATTACTATCTTACGTAAATTTCCCAATTACTTTACCCTGAGTTACATAGGGTACTTTGGGTTATTTTATTTTAGTAGGTTTTCAAAGGGGACTTAGCCCAGATGCTGATAATGATCCATTTTATTCCTTACCGCTATTCTGTCATAGAATAGGTGGATTAAAGATGAAAGCGATCTGCACACAGCTCGTCGCAGAATAGTCTGGATGGAGCAACTGAACCTGTCTTCAGCAGGCCGCGCAAAGCTTGCATGGAAGGCGCAAGGAAAGAAAATGGAACTGAGGAAGCGGTCGCGCGCTAACTCCCTCCCGTCCCGTCGCTCCGCTCCCTCCCGTCGCACTCTGTGCTCTTTCCTCTCGCTTTTCCTCTCGCTTTCCCTCTCTAGGTATGCAGCCAGGGGAGAATGTCAGATTGCTAAACCTTATTTCTGTCATTTTCGAGCGAGAGAGAAGAGAAGGGTGTCTTCTAATCACGCTAGAATGCGTAAGATGTTTTTGTAAGTTTCCATATTTTGGCTGTGAACTAACTGAATACACCTTGTAACTTGTAGCAAAATAGAATTCAGTGAGCTAGATTTTTGCAGTCAGAGCGCGCTTGACAAAATCTATGAAATTTACACTTTCCATCGCTATCAGTTGGCGCAGGTGAGTCAAAATTCAATTTGGGCCTGTGGCGGCGCAAAAATAAAGAATTGGAAAATAATTATAGCATTTCTTAAACATGTGTACCAAACCCTTTTCATGGTCAAAAAATAAAGGAAAACTTTTTTTTGGTCGCCAAGTCGAGAGGACTGTTCTTAGTGGGACTGCCTCTGAAGCTTTTTCGCCTTCTCAGCCATGTTTCAGGCTTCAACATTACACACGAATGGCGTCTGAGAGACCTTTTGGCCGCGCGCAAAATATCTCAGATTGCAGGCTACGGCAAGAATTTCAGAACCCTACAAATGGTCAATTCTTGACACGAAAAGGAAGGAAACGACTGAAAATTAAATATGGGGATTGTAAACTATCTAAAAACGCAAAAACATTGCACGGTAGTTAATTTTCGATTCAGGTGCACTTTTAACAACAGGAGCGGTTAATCCTCCTGTAACCCCGTCTGAACAACAAGAAGCCCGTCCTAAAATTGAATTACTGAGTCAGGAGACAACAATTATTACCACAAAGTTTTCGCATCCAAACCATATAAAAATTTTCACTTGAAGACGTAAGAAATATACATCAAATCCGTTCAATGGCCGGTACTACAACCTTTCAAGTTGATGTTAAATAATTTTCACGTGATATCGTATGCTTTACAAGTTCTTTACAACTTGTATCTCGTTAAAAATACAATGCACCTCCGAGAACATTTCCGAAAGTCTGTCAGGTATTTTAAGCCGTTGAATGCTAAGACCAATAAACACGAAGACGAACATTTGAGTCAGAACATAACATTTTAAATATATACAGAATTAGGCCGATCACACGTAAAGTGGCATCCCTTGACCAGTCTTTCGACAGTTTACACATCTTTGTGTGCAAAGGCGAATATTTCCTCTTTCGTGTGTGTGATGCATTGTCCTTAACTTCAAACTGCTCTTCTAAACCACTTCAAAATATCCGAATTTATTCAATTTTTTTTAAGTTCTGGAACGAAGAAACTTATTGCGTATACCAAGTTGCTTTCTTAAGGCAAGATTCCATTTGTCGTCAGCTGAAGGTCCAATTTTCTTATCAACTTGCTTTTATGGAGAGCTTCTTTTAGTGTCTTTCTGGCGACATTATTTACGAGGAAACATGAAGATGGAAAACGTTTAGACAACAGCCTTACTTCGCTAACACTGATTCTAAACAACTTCGATTCCACTGTTTGTAACGGGTTGATCATCACACCAGGATAAAAAATATCTCAACAAAACAACAGGATTTATATTTGATTCAGCTCAAACGACTTACCCGAGAAAGGACTCCAAAACAGTTCCCTTTTCTAATTGAGCTCCTAAGCACTTGCAAAAGTTTTATTGGAAGCAAAATAAGCCTTGAGCAGCGTTCGTGCTTTAAGAGTTACATCAGGCGATAATCACCCAAGGAAAACTTACTGATGCCTTAATATATACTTTTACTACATGAGCCACATGTCAACATATTGCAATAATAATTTGTTGAATACAGCCCCCATGTCGACTTAATCGAAATTCAGTTCAACAATGACACATAGCAGGACCAAATTATCCCCAACTTTTTATTTTCACTGTCATAATTTAACAGACTTCCCGTTAATACAAAACGTTGAATACAGTCGAGTGCACCTGTTCAATTTAACATCGGTTCCCAAAACGTCCGGTGTTTTAAAATGAACTTATTACGTTTATGTTGACGTCCGCACAGACAAGTTTTAACTATGAAGTAGTTAACTAAAGTAGGTTAGTTCCGAATTGTGGAAGAAAAAAGAACCAGGTCTAGGTTCAGGGGAATAGAAAAAAAAAAAAAAAAGGAGGGGGGGGGGGGATAATTTGCATCGTCCTTTGTTGTTGACAAAAGAAAATGCAAATTATTCCCCTGAACCTCCACTTGGTTCTAATCATCGCGTATCATTACTGCGCATCATTTATAATTATGGCGCCATTTGGTGCGCGCTAATCATCGCGTATCATTACTGTGCATCATTTATATTTATGGCGTCATTTGGAGCGCGCTCGTGCGCGCACACATTAGAAACGTTGCGTATTTGCCTAGACACTGGGCTTTATCAGCAGAAATTTTCCCTGTATTGTCGTGTTGCAAAGAAACAAGCACGGTGATCCCCCTTTTATTTGTCTTATTTACTGGTAATAGGCACACGAAAGGCATATTTCAAGGAGAAAAAAGTTTAATAGTAGAAGTTGGATTATTTACATATAAATGATCTGAAACTCTGCATTTGGTGCCAGGGAGGAGTAAGGGATGATTACGAAGTGGTGATCGGGCAACTTGAAAATCATCATACTAAAAATTACTGCCCAGACACAAAATTAGGCTCTAGGTTTCACTACTATTCATAGTTTTGTTACAAAATAACATTTTTTTTTCGGTTGTTCAAGTTTCCAATATTTCTCGCTCAACTCCCTAAAAACACTTCATCTAGAATAACAGGCATGTAGGGCGAAAAAAAGCACGGTGACACTGTCTTTTTATTGCGTTTTTTTTTATGTCCTTTGCATAGATATCAATTGTGCGAAGTTTAAAAAAAATATTAATCCTTTTCTAGGGAATTACTTTAAAAGATATTAAAAAGTTTTATCAGCATTATCTTCTTTGCTATCGATTTATAATTAACAACTATTCACCGAAGTGGAGGTGGCTTGTGGTGAATATTTAGGTGAATAGTTTTTAGTTTTTAGTATATACTAAAACAGTGAGATAATATACACCACAAAAAATTGAATTTAATTCATATGTTCCAGCAACGATTGCAATATTATCCAGTGAGCAAAGGACTGAAACAACAAGCCGCCCGTTTTCTCGCTGACAGATAAAATTTATGAAGACATTTGTTTAGTTCTGGTGTGACATTTCTTCAAGTGGAGTTGCAAACTCTCTCTGTATTTGACACCATTCTGTAAAAAAATATCATTTCACTTTGGTTTTCAAGCGAACAAGTGAGGTTACGCAAGATTAATTTGCATTTGTAAACAAAACCTTTCTCATTGGTTTTTATCAATAAAATCCTGGTTAAAAACATAAACCAATGCCTTTAAACACGGCCAAACCAAATTTAGCCGCTTTCTTTGTGTTTTCAGGGACTGCTCTGTCGTTAATTTTGATTATTTCCTCGCTTGTCCCGCAAACCGGGACGCCATTTTTCTTTCGAAATTCACACGAGGGAGCACGAAACTCGCGAATTGCATTGCTCGGAGGTAAATAGCAAACGATATTCGGAGTTTCACTAGC
>JAEMWC010000049.1:460000-480000 GCA_016490735.1 Pachyseris speciosa | reverse complement strand
AACGGTAATATATGTTCGTACATGCATAACGCACACATTAATAACTTCTCAAATTTATTCTCCACTCAGTTTAATTTTTGTTTCAGTATCAAAATAAAAACTTGTCAGGAGATCCAACCAATCATTGGACCTAAACTGCACATTCATCTATTTGTTGGACTGGTTCCAACAGCTCCATTTTGACAGTGACAGACTCTGGTGTGGCCTTGTGAATCCCTCGTACCATCTCACCCTCATGAAGTCTGGCATGAGGAAAGTGGTGCACATGTGAGCTGCCATCTTGACGTGACACAAGAAAACTGCGAAAAATAAATAGCAAGTTATAATTTACCTTAATTTGGTTGCCTGTTCAATGTTCTAAGTGACCTTGATTTTCCATTTAAAGCATTTCCAAGCATATGTTTCTTTTCACTAAGACAACGTTAGAGAGATTTGCAGCAAATGAAACATTGTTGTTGTGAAAAGTGTGGCACCACTAGCATTTTGTTCCTAACGTGTGATTCCAGGTTGTTACTATAAGAGTTGCAAGCTCTATTCTGAATTGGATCAGGGGAAGCCATACTGTGCACGCACACGCCCGATTTTGTGCTCCTTTTATTTACCTTAAGGCTACATGAATACTGGAAGTACTCTATCCCGTAATGTAAGCGACCTACATTTTGGACGCAGAAGGCTTTCCACTTCTTCTTTAAATTCTGGGCTGCAGATGATCTGATCGTGTACTGGAGAGGATGGTAGACTCCATTTAAAGGCAGCCACTTCGCCAGATCTTTTAGGTATAGCCTTATACCATATCCGTGGCTGTAAAACAATGGATCAAGGGTCTTAGGGAAAAGAAATAAAAAATGCCTTACAAAGCTTACGGCTATTTAATTCCGTATTCCGATCTGTTTGGAAGAAGCAAAAAAGGTCCTACAGAGTTTACATAGGGCTTTCCTTAATCTGTTGTACAGTTACTCGAAGTTCGTGAAATATGGGCATTTGGGATACTACTTTTCCATTACAAATCTGGCCCGCAGTAAGGGTAAAAACGTGCCAAGAATTTTAAAATCTGGTCATTAGGGGGCTTAAAGGTGGCTCGACGGCGACGGCGACGGCGACGGCAACGGGAATGTCAAGCAATAGGTTTAAAAAGCAAAATATCAACCCTGCACGCTCATCACCTTTTTAATTTTGGTTCATTTCTTTGGCATCCATGCAAGCGACGATGTGAAAATTCCTAATTTCACGTTTTATGGAGGACGTTAACACACAATGACTAATTATTTTGGAGCCGGTCGTTAGAATTCCACAATTTTTATACAATTGACAAATTTAGGGGGATTGAAAGAAATCGAGTTAATTTAATAGATGATGTTTTCGCTGCCGCCACCTTAAGGTATCTTTAACGCCCTATTAACATACAAATAGTCTTGTAAAATAAATACCAATACTGTTTACAATCCTACCATTTTTTATCAACGCGATAATAAAAAGGAGACTTTTATGGGGACATGGGTCATTGAATATTTGCCAAACAACTGCTTTGAATGAATTTGTTTTAACCATACATTTTTGATAAGAATGTTTTTCAAATACAACAGGATAGAAATGCATGAAACCCGGATTTTTTTCGTGTTTCTATTTAGGGTTTCATGCATTTCTATCATGTTGTATTTCTTATTTCACTTAAACGTCCAAAAATTCTTGGGGGTTCGAGCGCCCTCCTTCGCACTCCCTGCTTCAGGCCTGCAACTACGATTACTAAGTACTACCACTATCACTGCTCACCACTTCGTTGTCTCTCCAAAGGATGTCCGTCTTTTCCTGGATAAGTAACGAATAATGGCGGCTTTTACTTTTTTCAACGTGAGCTGCCTTTCCGCCTTTTCGCACCAGGGCGCCACACCCCTTGATTGCGCAATGTTCCACAGCGGACGGGCACTGTAACGTTTGTAACGGAATTAAATACCTTAAAAGAAAGAAAACCGGACTACTGGTGCTGTAATACGGATTTCTCACCATCATTTTTCAAAAAGTGAACCAACAAACGAAAAAACATTTTGTATCAAGAGTTAAAAAAATCAAATTTAACACTTAAGGAAAAACATAATAATTACTTAAGGAAAACCAGTTAAATTTCGAAAAAGCGGATTAAGGGGGTAAAATCGAAAATCGCGTTTAAAACCGTGTTTAAAAAAAAGAAGAACATGATACCACTTGGTGGAACAAGGGGGGTCAAAAACAAAAAAAGAACAACAATGTGCAGTTTTATGAAAAGTTAGTCAAAATATACAGTTAATTTTTCTATTAATTTCTGTTTCTTGCCATTGATTTGTGTCAAAGCGATTTCTTTTGATTTCTTACCATATCTTGATATAACATGATGTCTCAATCCGTCTATTATCGTGTCAAAATACAGAAGTTTATTTTTCTCATCGTCTTTAATATTTATTTTCTTTTCGAGATTAGCTATTCTTTCCAATAGTTGTTCTTTGTTTTCTATCTTGACTTCATATTCTATTTTCTTTGCTTTAGACAACGGATTGCTTTTTTTGTTCAATAACTTATTGCCGTATTTGTTAGCATATTCTTCTATGTAACCGGTTTCAATTTTCTCAAGTGTTTTCTTGTCATTGGAAGGCGCGTTTACAAGTAAATCAATAACCGGTAACTCATCCTTATGTTTATAAACTTGGCTTTTACTGTTCGATAAATGCCATTTCATGCGTGTTTCTAAGTTTTCACAAGTCGAACCGATGTATATTTTACCATCATTGAAGGTCACTTTGTAAATCTTCCCATTCGAGTATAAACTGTTGAATTTAGCATTAGTCAATTCCAAAATTGGTTGTTTCCGGTTGACATATTTATAGTTCAATTCTTTATTGTTCACATGTATGTAATCGAATTTTGTTGTCCGCGATAGTGCAGTGTATAATTGTTTCTTATCCATGCGGCTGACGTCGTGAATGTTGTAATGGTCATTAATGTCGCAACCCTGATATTTGTAAACAGTGACACAGAAGCTTGGAATGAAATACTCTGCGAATTCCTTTTGATCAAACCGTTCGTCATTTACCAAGAATGTGCGATCTGATATATCTTTGATCGTGAACTCCATTGTATTGAATATTTGTTTGTCTTTGATGTTCTGAGTCGCGATGACCGGCATACCTTCGCAGACATTGTATTTCTCGGTCTTGCCATTGTATTTGAATTCAACAGCAACATGTCTACCGTTATTCTCTTTTATGAATCTATCACAGCATTCGGCATTAACCTTAATCCTTGTAGAGTTCAAATAGCAGATGTTCTTGTACAGTTTCTCGGGTTGTGAAAACCATGTGGTAACCTTGCCGTGTCTCAGGAATTTATCCAGCATAGTGTGTGTTGTTTTGTCATATCTGGAAGATTTCTCTATGTACTGGAGAGTTTCAGTATTTGGACACATTTTTCTCACAGTTTTGGAATAAGTGTAATCATAATGTATTTGGTTACCGGGTTCAACAGGTTCACATTGATTGGGATCACCGAACATGTATACCACATTATTGAACATAGTAAATGCCTGATAGATTATGGTCATCCATTTATTGGGAACCATACTGAATTCCTCTATGAATATTGTTTTGTCCTTGAGACTGTTGACGTCTCTTCCATGCCATTCACAAAAGTAAGAATCAAAAGTATAACACATACCATTGTCGTTTCCCAACCTACTCTTCACGTTTTCAATTGCTTTGTTGGTAAATGCAAGTACTAAAGGATTTGACGCCTCACTGACCATTTTACAAAGCTTGGTTGTTTTGCCACTACCTGCCTGGCCATTGAAAATACATCCTTTGCCGTTTTCTGTCTCAATCAATCCAAACATGTTCTCTCTATAATGCTTCTCGAAATACACCAATTTAGTATCGGTAATATATGCTTTTCCTATCTTTTTGGTACTCAATGAGACATCTTTCTTCCGCTTGAAGTTATTTGCTGGGTTAGTTATAAAGATGCCATCTGTGTTATAACCATACAAGACACTATCTTTGCCATGACAAGTTTCTATCAACTGTAAACATTTCAATATTGCCTCGGATACAACAAACCGGTTGATACTTGTATTGTCAGAGAATATGCGTTCACAAGTTTGTTCCTTGATCAAATATATGTCTTTGAAATGGTCTATTGTAACATTCCTTTTATCCGCCATGGCTCTGGTCCAACAACACATTGCTGTTTCGTAATCAGTACATGTGAATCCTTGGTTTGTCTTATTGTATTTTCTTCCAAGTTCTCCAATGAAACTGTTGGCAAGCTTCTTCGCCTCACTCTCTGGGAATTCATCAAATATATACTGTATGAAGTTCTTAAAAGTGTCCGATTTCAAGGCCTTTTTCGTCGTAATCATGTACTTTATTTGAGATGTTGGCATGTTCAAGGTGTCAACAAGATAAAACACCAAATTACTTGAATAAAAACCTGCTTCAATCTGCATGGGTGATCCGTAGTTGTTCAAAACTGTTTCATTGATATAGAATTCACCACAGAGTCTGAGATCGTTTTTACAACCAAATGGCCTGATCACACTGTGAATAGTATAAACCGGTATTGGGTGTGTATTGTTTAATAATATGTTTGGGTATGATTTGGATATATCAATGCTGACAACATCGTCGGGTATATCTTCTGTTGAGCACCATTGAAGTGCCCGTGGGTAATAATCATCCAACATCTGTCTTGTATTGACATTATATGTGGACTGGGGTAGATAACCACACATTTGTTTGAATAAAGCTGTTCCGATGCTTGTAAACGATTGATTACTCCACTCGAAGTCATGAGTCTTGTATTTATGAAAAAGCTTGTCGCAAATTGATTTCCTTATGTCATATTCCTGATTCAGAAGATACATGTTCTGTCGATGATCGAGAAAGCCGTCAAGTATTCCATTGTTGTTCCAATGCATATATTCGACATATAATTTGGACGTATTGATGTAAATATCGATGGCTTGTGTCATTTTTACTTCTTCGGGAAGGACAATGATGTTATTTTCCTTATCGAGACAAACCAAATCGTCCAATCGTTCGATTTTGTGTACTAGTTCATGTCTCTGTGACCATTTCAACTCTGTCATATGTTTTAACAAGGAATTACATCCTCCCTGGTCAGCCTTTGAAGCAGTCAATTTGAGTCTTTCATCTGTTATGGGAAAGCAATGATGATCTTTCACTATATATACTAATGTAACATCAGTTCGTGTGTAAGAATTAGTGAATGAAACAAATTTCCTGTACATTGAGCCAAAAGCATGGATTGATACATTTTTATGACAATTCTTGGCCCATTCAATCAGCTGTTCAGTATTGATCATATCGCCTTCTGGTACGTAGTCATAAATCTCATTTTTCAACTTGTCGTATGTATAAGTCTTGAATCCATTCTTGCCTCTTACGTGATCCCAAACATAATCAATGACACAAGAGTTTGCACCATACGATTTTATTGGCCTCTGTTTGTTCAACAAGTATGATTCCAATTTCAAACTTCCCATTGGATGCTTCATGAAAAACTCTTTCCGGTGGGTGATGATCTTACAACCTATTTGGATGATTTCTTGGGCCGATAACAGTGTGAAGTTGTTGTCCAGCAGTGTGAAAACCATGAACTTGTACATATCGTGTTTGCTCAATCGAGGTACTTCTGTTGAGAAGGGGCCGTATGTTTTATCCTCTATGAACATCCCGTCGCGGATGTCAACAAACAATGTAATCGATATCTTCACCCGTTCACCAGCAATATTGTTTAGTCTTTTACCGAACAGTTTGTAAAAAGATGATCCCCTTTTCGCAGGTGTTTTGGATAGTTTCAATTCCTCTTCCTGAATCTGTTCAAAGACACTGTCATTTTTGGGTAGATAATGTAATCTTTCATTTTACTGGCTAATTTGCTGTATCTCTCATCGACTGCATCAACAGCTTTCTGAGTTCGTCTTTTTACTTTGCGGATCTCTCTCATATTCTTTTCCAGAGGATCCTCATATTCTTTCATTATTAATTTTATGAGCTGTTTCTTGCTCAGTTTCTCAAGATTTTTCTTGTTCATTCTATTACTACTGGTTTTGATAATATTTTTTCCATTTTATATTATATTAGATAATAATTTATATACGTTTAAATAATTATTATAAAAAAATGTTTTAAAGAGATATTATATAAACTATATTATAATGAATAAGATTGAAATTAACGAGCGCGTTTTCAACATTCATCCAGTTTACGACTTGTATGCTTAAGATAAGGATGGAAATGTTATAAATATTATCAAGAAAGTGCCTATGAAAGGAGTTAAGCAACGCACAGGATATATGATATGTGGTGTGAGAAAACATGGTCAAAATGGTCAAAAAACATATTATGTCCATCGATTTGTTTGGGAATGTCATAATGGTATCATTCCAAAGGACAAAGTAATTGACCATATTAATGACATAAGAGATGATAACAGATTGTGCAATCTCCAACTAGTAACACAACAACAGAATTGCAAGAAATCTGCAGAATGTCGGGATTATTCATTTGTTGCTGATAATCATAAAAATAAAAAGTGCGTGAAAGCAACCAATATTGACAGCAAAGAAGTTTTGTACTTTAATAGTATGTATGCCGTTCAACAACATCTTCAAATTAATGTTGGTATTGTTAAAATGGTGTGTGACGGTATTAATAATTACAAATCAGGTAAGTCGAAGAAAGACGGTCATTCTTATAAATTTGAGTATGTTAAAAAAGAAGATTTACCAGCCGATCATATCAAATCAGCTAATAAAAGACCAAGGAGAGTTCCCGATGAAGACAAAAAGAGTCACCATGCGTTATCGATGAATAAATGGATAAACAGAGAGTATAAATGTCCTAGATGTGGTAAGTTGATGAAAAACAACAACAGACAATACCACAATAAGAAGTGTAAGTGATTATCCTTTCAAATATTCTCTGCTTTCTTCCATATGTTTGGTTATTTCGTGGATCAAATCTTCGAAACAATTGCTCATGAGGTACCGACATTCATTCTTCTCATACATTGTCTTCATTTTAAGCTGATTATTGGATACAGCGAAGATGCCAGTAGGGCTTTTGAATTCCAGGCACAGAGCATTGTATTTTTCAGTTGGATTCAATAACATCAAATCACACTGACCAGCCATATATCCTTTGTTGTAACTTTTGATTCTCATGTTTGAGCTTATTTGATTTTCACCTAAACCGGCTATCATTAATGCGTCTTCATATTTCTTTCTGATGAATGAAACAATCTTGTAGTGCAAATCATTTTAATTTTCAATCAATAGCATGTTATTGCTTCTATCATTGAACTGTTTGTAATAACCCTGTTTTCTGATTGATGGTAATACTTTTGATGTAACCCAATGTTTGAATTTTACAGCTTCTTGTTTTTTAGAGGACAGTATTAGTGAATAAAATCCAGATTCATTTATAAAAAAACATCTGAAAGTTTTTTCGATGGTCTCGACACGAGGGACCGTTTTGGTCCCCGTGAATTTATGGTCTCGACCTGATGGACACTTTTGGTCCCTCTGCTATTTATGGTCTCGACACGAGGGACCGTTTTGGTCCCCGTGAATTTGTGCTGATTTTGTGGTCTATCAAGATTTTATCATCAGATACAACATATTTTCTAACCGCTCTTTGTGGATTTTTATAGTCAAGAATTTTGGCTGTCTCTACCTCTGAACCATATATCATTTTTTTCATCAAGATAACAATCTATTGATACATCTAATTCTTTATTATCGTAGGAATATTTTTGCATTTGTATATTATATTATTATATTTTATTTTTAATAGATTTTCGACCTGTGTTTAAATATAGCCAGGAATAATAATATTCTTGGCTACATGGTAGCAAATAAGCGGTTGCAAGCCGTTGAAATATCTCTCTGTCATATATATGTTAGATAATTTTCTTTTTACAATATATCTTTTAAATCCCTAAATGATATCCAACTGTTGAAGTCATCACTATAACCCTTCCACTTCACTAAAGCTTGTTTTTTCTTATAGTCTCTGCGAATGACTTTATCAATACGGAAAACATCCTGTCTGGCTTTTAATAATTCAGGTTCATAAAAACTCCCTTCAATATCTTCACCTTTCAGATCCTTTATTTTGTATGTTATTGGATTAGTGTATTGAATCTTATCAACTGTGAACACTTCTTCTGTCCAATTTGGCGTGTAACCCTTGTCGAACACATTCCGTTTATACTTAGATATTCGGACCTTGTCGCCGACTTTAAATTTTGGTTTCTGTTTTAATGGCTCCATATCACCATATAGATTAAAGTAAACAATTCCTTCATTCTTTTTCTTTGAAGCCTCTGTAGGTGTCATCTTTATGCTTGAATGTTTGGTATTATACTGTTTCACTAATTTTGGTAACATGTCTAAATACTGTGTATTACCTTGAACAGTGAACTGCTTCCACATTTTGGATTTAATTGTCCTATTCCATCTTTCAACCACTGAGGACTTTTCTTCATTCTCAGTTGAGTACATATGTATCCCATTTTTCTCTAATAGGTCTTTCACATGTTTGTTATAGAATTCGTTTCCCTTATCAACCCATAAATACTGTGGTTTTCTGCCTTCCTTGAATATTGTTTTGAATGCTTCAGTGACAGATTCACCCTTTTTATCCTTCAGAGGAACAATCCAACCATATTTGCTGAAGACATCAATAACCATAAGAAGATATCGATAACCTTTATTCCATTTACTAAACTGTTGCATTTCAACTAGATCACTTGCCCATATTTCATCAATTTTATTTACAATCACACGCCGCCGAGTGAAATTTCGTTTTATGGGTGCATGTAATTCATCTGCTAGTTTTTCTTGCCAGTTTTCTTCACTCGACGGCTTTTTCCGTTTTTTGGAACACCAAGACCTAATTTCTGTTTTTTGTCGATTAAGAATCTAGCTGTTTGACCCCATTTTGGCATCTCACCATAAGGAATGGCATCAAGAGAATTGATCATTGTTCTATCACAATCACCTTTATTCTTTCCCATATCATAACAAATATCGTGGTAAGCTGCTATCTCATCCACTTTATTGTAAGGCTGTACTTTCCACTTTAACACTTCTCCAGTATTTGGATCATATTCCAGTTGTTCATTTAACGGATTGTAAGGTCCCATATACTTATACTTGCTCGGCGTCCATCCGGCTTTGGGTTTAGGAATCTTGCCAATTAATTTGTGGATATCAATAGCTCCACCGTAATCCAATCCCTTGATATCTGTTTTGTAACGTATATTTGGTCTCACTTTTGTTGACAGTTGTTTTAAAGCTTCTGACCCAACCTTTGTGATAGCCGGCTTTGCGAGGGAAAGTCCTTTGTCAATTAATTTCTTCTGCAACTTTGGATTTCTCATTGCTTCTGATGCATAATATCTCCCCATTTCAACACCTTTCTTCGCTAAATAAGGGACACCATGTTCCAAGAATCCTGTTAGTGCCATATCTGCGGCTGAATCTAGTATGCCCGCCCCTTCAGACGGGCTACTTAGTTTCCCTGTTTCCTGACAAATTTAGTCTTTGTTATTCCACACTCAGCGCAAGTGCATTTCATCATAGTTCGACCATTTTTAGTCTTCTGATATCTCTCACTTCCTGGCACACATTCAGTCTGCTTCTTCTGTTTAACACAATATGATCTCATATACAAATGGGTTAGATATTTTCAAAGTAGTCTATGATGAATCTGTGATTGACACTAACATCTGCTGGATTAAATTTGGAGTTGTGTATTGTATCCAGAATAGATCTGCCTTTTTGTCTCTCGAGAAGATAGTACAAACACCAATATCCACACAAGACTGAATCCCTTTCTTGTATCTCATCACCAGAGTATTCAAGTTGTTTACCACTTGTCAACATATATATTTGAACTTCTGTTGGCATCATTAAACCGAAAGAGTCAAAGTATTCACAGTATTTATCATTTTTGAAATTCCGGTAACATACCCAATGTGTACCTGGTCCAATTTTGGAATCAAGATTTACTATCCCACATTCATTGTTTTTTATTTGTCTAGGAAGATTGTCTCTTGAAAATACTCCTCTGAAATGTTTCTATTCCAAGTTGTTTCACCCAATTGATCAAATCAAAGTTGGATAAGGGTTTATTTACAAAATGGTTCCTAGTATGGGGATTGAATTGAACGGGCTGTCTTTTCCTAACAGAAGTCCTTTTCCCTTTCTGGTCTTTTTTTTTACCCCATAACCGATTGGGTTATTCCATGTACCAACAACTGGGGGTGATTGCCATGGAATCATAACGTGTTTCCCACCACTTTTATTTTTATTAACTGCAATGTGATCTGGAACATGAACTGGTAATGACCGTCTAGAACGGCTGTGTTCAACATGCAAACCCTTTCCAGTCAAGGCTTTCATAAGTAGAGGAATTCCAATACTTGCTAAAAGTGTTCCAAGAAACCCACCAGACTGAGTTTTTGTTGGTTTGATAGCAAGTTGTCCACCAGACTGCATTGCATTTACAAGATCAGCCATTTGTCTCACATTCAATAAATTTCCAAAATTCAATAGTTGGGGCAAGTTTTCATTGGGAATAATGAATCCTCCTTTTTGTTTCTTTCCAAATAGTTTATAAATGCCGAGACTTGCCAATGAAGAAAGAGCACCTGTGGCCAATGCTGGAGCCGCTTTAGCTACTGCCTTACCTGCATATGGTAATAGTCTTGTTCCAAGTGAAAAAAGACTTGACCAAAGAGAACCTCCATGTACAACCGCCTTTCTGATTTGACTTTTTGATATATTGATATCAGAACCTTTTCCCAATCTTTTTGATTTCATTAGTTTGTTGATTTGTCTTTTTGTCAACATAAGTTGATCACCGCCAGATAATTCATCATGAGTCAGCCTCAATGTTACCGCTGAATTTGATTTAATAGCTTTTGCCAGCTTTTCTTTCTGACCTTGTGACAGTGTCACTCCATGAGGATGATAAGTAGTCATATAATATATGTTTATACTAAATTGTATTTAATATAAATAATGATTTAATTTAATGATTTAATTTATTTAATTATTTAATTTATTTAATTTATTTAATTATTTAATTATTTAATTTATTTAATTATTTAATTATTTAATTATTTAATTATTTAATTATTTAATTTATTTAATTATTTAATTTATTTCATTTACATAGATCTCAGAATCAACTTTCCATCAGTCTTTCTCATCTCAACATCCTGTTCATACAGCACAAGTGCATACACACTGTAATCAGCGTTTGTTGCCCCACTCAAAGTGTATTTGAAAGTCAGTTTTGTCATCCATCTTTTATATCCTGTTTCTGTTTCGTCAATCAAAATAAATGAAAGGGAATATTGTACCAAAGTTTTTCCTGTTAAGCAGGGTGCTTTCATTGAATTCATTTACAACTTTAACATAATTCAATGCATCTCTGAATACCCTTATGGGCTCTGTTGATGGTTTATAATGAACCTCTGGATAGTCATTTCCATTGCCAACTTCAAGATAACAATCAGTCAAAGTTTGGTTATTTGCAACTGAGAATGTGTTATAGAGAAATTTATTGGCTGTCTGATTAGAATCATTAGCATCATTGATGATGAATACAAAGACATGCCTGGGTTTGTTTATTCCTGTGGAAATACGGAAATTGGCAGTCTGTTGTCTTGTTGAATTGCCTCTCTCAACCATTTCTCTCATGTAAGTCCACTTCCTGGTTTCAAGATACGTGCTCATGTACAGAGACTTCCCCGCAGAATTGAAAAAAATACGAGGAACTATTAGCTGGAATTTAGTCAGTATCACACGACAATCATCGGTAGCCTGCCAAATTACATTTGCATCACTCTCAAGTGTTAGGTTCACCTCTACTTTTGAGTTAGGCATGAGTTCACCCCAAAAGCTCTTGAAAAAACCGTATCTGTTCAATGCTATCTCTGCATTTATTTCACCACCATCATTAAGCAAAGCTTTACGATCTGAGAATCCTTTGTTATAAGCAGCTTGTGCCGTTCTGTTTTCAGCACCTCTGGAGGTGTCAAGATAGAAGAACTCATTGGTTCCCTGACTTGCAGCATAACCCTGTGAATACTCAAGCAATGACTTAATATTCGTGGCTTGGTTAGCATCTCGGCATTCATAAACATCGATTCCATTCATTTTTACATTAATGGTGTTAATAAGAGCGTGAACTGAATTAACAATACCATTTCGATCTGCAGCAGCAATATTAGCTCCATCTGCAAGCTTATTTTCTTTGAAAACAACATTAAAACGGGCATTATACCAGTCAAATGGTGTTGTCTCTCCACTGTTATCAACAACAAATCGGTAACCTGTTTTCCTCTGATGAGCATTGTTTGCAACTACAGTATTAAGTGCTGTCTCAAGCTCAAAGACAACATCTTCATATCGTTCGATATATTTAGAATCACGATAGTTTGACATATATTATTGTGTTAGATAAAAGTTACTTAATTTTTCGAGGTCTACCTCTCTTTCTTTTGATCTCACCCCCAGTCTTAATCTCACTCTCAGTTCCACTTTTTCTCTTTTTCTTACTTAAAAGTTCTATTATTTTGTCACCACCTTTTTTGCCAACATGTTCACCAATTGTTGTAGCTGCTTTTTTTTATAGCTGTTTTGACAGCATCACTCACTATTCCTTTACCCTGTTTTGTGTGATATTTTTCATATTCCGCGTATTCAAATCTCCTCATATACTATTAGGTTTTATAATTCTGTCCCTCTCAAGAATAACTCAATATACCAATCTATCCCATTCAAATCAACTGGTGCTCCGGAAGAATCAGTGACATAAAAACGTATTGAGCTGATTGTGTGTGTTGAGATAGGATTCCATGAAAGAAAACGAGGTTTGTAAGTGAAAGGTAAACTTCTGACGAGATCTGTGACTGGAATAACAGCGATTGTATTTGTACTATTGCCATCAACAATGCTATCTATCACATTATCACAATTAATATAAATTTCATCCACTCCTCTTGTAATATCTGGTAGATTTGTTCCATATTCTGTTGCTGAAACTAATTTTGAATCGAAACCGATAAGTTTTCTGAAATCATTATTTCTCAGATCCACACGATAATTTTCATTGAGTTCAATCAAAATGCGGTATGTTGATAAAACGAAATATATATTGATACCATACTTGAATTTTGATTTGTCTGTTTCAGATGGATTCAGTACATGGCTATTTTTACTCATATACTCATGAATGTAACTATTGATATCGTCGTATGAATACATCCCGTCAACGAATGTTATTGTTTCCCAGTTTACACCTTTGTCATAGCTATATTTAATTTGATTATTCCCTAAAGACTCTCTGATGTTGTACCAACTGTATGTCATATTGATAACATTCACAGCCATTTCATATTTCAAATCATTCGTTAATTTGATAGGTGTATTGAATCTTTTTTCAAAATCATGACTCTTACTTACACCAATTTTGTCTCTGTTTTTACTGTTGAATCGTAATGAAATTTCTGTCATATACAATTACATTAGATATTTCATCATTATTTTATTCAGCTCATCGTTTCCAACTAATCCAAGTCTGCTTAAAGTATGCAATATCTTTACAAACTCATTTCTGACTTTTGCGCTATTATTACCAGCAAAAATAGACCCACCAAGTAATTGCAATCGTGAAAGCAAGTCACCAATATTATTATAATGAAAAACGCCTGCTCCATATTGTTTTCTCTTTCTCATTCCTTGCCCTGTTTTGTATTTGTAAGAAGCTAATACATCTGCAATCGTTTCTCTGTATTTTTTCAAAGTTTGTAACTCTCTATCATAAGATTGTTTATCTTCAGGTGTTTTCGCAAATCTTTTTTTAACTCCAATACTTTTAGCTGTATCTCCAGATCTTTTCTTTTCCTCGAGAAGTTTTTGTGGGCTGACTTGAGTTAAATCGGATGGTTTCAAAAGCTTTTTATTTTTTAATATAATTCTGTCATCTTTATCAAAATTATTATCGATATTTAAAATGTTGGGTTTCCTATCCTCATCTTTATCTTCTTTAGGTGCTTCAATTGCTAAAGGAAGTTCCGTTCCCATTGTAATTGCTCTGAGATTAGATTCTATAACATCATCAAGTCCTCGTTTCAAATCCTGCTGGTTTTCTTTCAATTGTTCAATGACTTTATCCTGTTTTTTGTCAACACTTTCTTTCACACTCTTCTGGACATCAATAGAGGGTTTTAGTAATTCTGATGTTGTATCATATGCATCCTGTTTTGCGTTTTCATAAGTCTTGATAACCTCACGAACTTCTCTAGTCCTATTTCCAGCTTCAATTCCACTTTTAAGAAGCCTTTTCATGCGTTCTATATCCATATACAATTGTGTTAGACTAATCTAAACTATTAACATATGCAAATTATGATATCGTTCAGAATTCAAATAATTCATTCAGACAGTTGTATCCATATATGCCAAAAGATACATTCAGAATGTTATTGGCTGGAAATTCTGGATCTGGAAAGACAACATTGTTTTTGCATTTGATTATGGAACCGTTAGTCTATTATGATCAAATACATCTATACGCCAAAAACTTGGATCAAGACAAATATCAATATTTACAGCAAGTGATGGATGGAATAAGCAAACAAGTTGGTTACCCCGTTTTAGTTTGTAGCCAAGATGAAATACTTCCTGTTGAACAAATCAAAGACACTGATTTACAGCGACTGGTTGTGTTTGATGATTTTGTGACTGATAAAAAACAAGATCAAATCATAAGCTATTTCATTCAGGGTCGCCATAAAAATTGTTCAGTAATGTACCTAACACAGTCATTCTATGGTTGTCCAAAATCTGTTAGGCTTAATTGCAGCCATTTCTGTCTTTATGATTTCCCATCCACAAGAGAGAGAAACTGTATCTCCCAAGAACTAGCAATCGATAAGCAGAAGTATATTGAAGCAACCAAAAAACCGTATTCCTTCTGTTAGTTGACAAACCAATGAAAACAGTAAAGAAAATTTTTACGGTGTTATCTAATCTAATATTATATGGGATTATTTAATGATTTACCAACTCCAGACAATATAGGAACTGGTGAAATAGGTCCAAAAGGTGATAGAGGTCCTGCTGGTCCAAAAGGTAATAAAGGTGATAAAGGTGATAGAGGTCCAATTGGTCCAAAAGGTGATAAAGGTGATAAGGGTTATGGATTCAAATTAACACAAGATGGTAACTATGATCTTGAAAATAAACGCTTGACTAATGTTGGAGAACCAAATTCAAACAAAGATGCTGTTAATATGAGATACGTCAACGATGCTGTTTTATCAATTGAAGGAACACGTGTTAATCCATTTAAATTTCTTCTTGAAGATATATCAAAAACAACTATTATTAGAAATGCAAATGATCTCAAATTGGAAGATTTTAATAAAAGCCCTTACTTAATAAATAAAAAAGCCTTGTCTTTTGTTATTCCTACTGCTGGCCAGACAACTGTTCTTCGTTTTGATTTGTCACAATTGGAAGTTTCAAGATACACTTTTGCTGTTGAGTTTTATACAAACGGTAATCCAAATAATGCAACAGTTGATGATGATAATTTGTCATCCAATTTAGTTGAAAGAAAAGATTCGATAAAAAGAGCATTTCCAGAGACTCATCTTGTAGAGGCTTATCTCAAAAGAATATTCTTCCTTGAAAAAACAAGTAATGGTCAAACATCAATGGAGTTATTGTTGATTTCACCATATTTACAAAATAATAAAAAACATTATGTTATAGTTTATGGTGTTTACGGATTTTCAAATATCATTTTATCACATATTCACGATCCTGTTTTTGAAATTGAAAACGGCAATGTTGCTTTTGGTGGTAAAATTGACATGAAAAATAATAGAATCATCAACCTACAGATAACCCCTCAAACCCACAAGACGCTGTAAACAAAAAGTATGTTGATAATAAAACAGCTGATTTCCTTAATAAAAACACTGGTGGTGTAATTTATGCACCTGTCAGCATGAATAGAAATGATCTATTTGGCATACCAGATAACCCAAGATTTGGTTATTCAGCTGTAAATAGAAACTATGTGAACAATAATTTTTTGAAACTAAATGGAAGCGTTGCGATGACTTCTGATTTGAATCTTGGAGGTAACAAATTGACTAATGTATCAATACCAACTGCAAACGATGATACAGCCACAAAGGGGTATGTTGATACTGAAATTGCTGGTATTGCTGGCATTGATGTTTCTCCATTTCTTAAAAAAGATGGAAGTGTTGTAATGACTGGTGATCTTGACATGGGTGACAATAAAATAACAAATGTTGGATCTCCAAACTCTGATAAAGATTCTGCCAATAAAAAGTATGTTGATGACCTTGTTCTTTCAGCATCTGGTACCAACGCAACCCATTCGCTTTTCTGTTAAAAGACATATCCAAGTCTTCTGCAGTCAGTGGTGTGGAAAACCTTCAAATTGAGAATTTTGACAAATCACCATACCACATAAACAAGTCGTCATTGTCTTTTTTCATCAAACGAAGTGGTAACTTTACATCCAAAATTCGTTTTAATGTGACATCTTTAAGAAATGCACGGTACACATTTGTTACTGAGTTTTTCTCACCCTCCAACCCTCAAAATGCAACAATTGATTTATTCATTCCAACTGTAAATATACGAGATGCGGGACAGCCATTTCAAAAACCTTTTCCCCAAACTCCACACGTTGATGGTTATATGAAGAAGCTTTTCCGAATCGAAAAAACCAGTGGTGGGCAAGCGGTAATACAGGTGGAACTTTCCAGCACTACTCCTGCGTCTAACACCAAAACACATATCATTGTTTATGGAGCTTATGGCTTTCAAACCAACTTGTCTTACTTTGTCCATGACCCAGCTTATGAAATTGAAAACGGTCATGTTGCGTTTGGTAGTAATGTTGACATGAAATTAAACAAAATCCTCAACCTGCAGGATAACCCCTCAAACCCACAAGACGCTGTAAACAAAAGTTATGTGGACCAGAGGTTGCAAACCAAACTCGATGCGATTGCACAACAAAATCTAAATATGAACAACAATGCCATTACTGATCTTGCTCCACCTGTCAACGCAGACGATGCGGCGACAAAAAGGTATGCCGACGAGTATTTTCTTCGACGGACGGTTCACTGCAATGTATGGCGATTTGTCGATGGGTGGAAATAGAGTGACGAATTTAGCGGACGTGGTGAATGAAACTGATGCACTGAACTTTAGAGTTTTAAATCGAACTTCACAAACTATCAGAGCAAACACTTTATTATTGAATGGAACAAATGCGATGGCTGCAGACTTAAAACTTGGAGGGCATAAAATCATTGACTTAAAAGAAGGAACAAATAAAACTGATGCCGTAAATTTAGATCAATTAGAAAAAAGTCATATTTCATCTGCTTCTCATCCAAAGAATGCTTTCAAATATTTGATGAATGATATCGATGAAATTAGCACTGAATATGGCTTGACAGTTAATGGATATGTCAATTTACCTCGTTCACCACATTTGATTTCAAAAAAGGTCATTGATATAGACTTGAATAAAGAAGCTAATCATATTTACAGAGCTAGAATTGGTTTTAATATGTACACAATAAAAGATGGAAAATACACTTTCATTCTTGAATGGCTATTTCCTGATTATGAAGGAATGAGTCTTAGTAGTGTAACATTCAGCGCAACTGGTGGAATTACAATTCATAAAACTGTAGGGAGAAAATTTGATAACAGAAATGAAGATCATTCGAGATATTTATTATGGATTGAAAAACCTTCAGTAAGTTCACCGCCTGAATATTTATATTGTACGATTCATATTAATGCTAACCCAACTTATCCAAATAAGTACAAAGTTCTTGTGTTGTTTATGGTATTGATTTGAAGCAGCAGACGTTCCATCAAGTGTTTACGACTTAACAGAAGCTTATAAAATCGTAAATGGAAAAAATACAATTACAAACTGATTTAGATTTGAATGGTTTTGATGTGAAAGAAAATGAAAATTGGTTGTTTGGTGGAGACAATGGTGAATTGACAATGCTAAATAATATTAATATGAACACATATTTAATAAAAGAGGCTAAACTTGGTGGTGATTTAAATCTGAATGGCTATAGAATTCATAATAATAGTTTGAATCTATTTCGTTAAAGTGTCACAGGCGTAATTATGGAAACAGCTTTCGATTTGGGTGGATTTGCTCTTTACAGGCCGAAATTAGGAGGTGATCTAAATTTGAATGGGAATGGAATAATCGGTCAAATACAATATTTAAATTGCTTTGTTAAAGCCAAACAAGGACATAATAAGAATGTTTTAAAGCCTGTATTGATAAATGGCTCTGAATTTTTAGTTATTCATAACAATAACTTTTATATTAAGAAAATGTATATCATACAAGGAACAGCCCCCGGAATATTTTATTTCAAGACAAAAGCTGAAGGTGGTGGGCCTTTGCCATTACCAGCAACTATTTATGAACACAGACAATCTTCTTTAAGTAGAAACATCACAACGGTCAACATCAACAAATCATTATCGAGAGGCTATTTTATAATTGACTATTCACATCCCAATAGTAGAGCATTTGATACAACATTCACACTTGAAGTAATTATGAATTAATCTAAAATAATATTATATGGGATTATTTAATGATTTACCAACCTCAGATAGAACTGGTGAAAGAGGTCCGAAAGGTGATAATGGTGATAGAGGTGATAAAGGTGATATTGGTCAAATTGGTCCACAAGGTCCGCAAGGTCCAGTTGGTCCGCAGGGTCCACAAAGTCCGCAAGGACCACAAGGTCCAGTTGGCCCACAAGGCCCACAGGGTCCACAGGGTGCTCAAGGTGATAAAGGTAATGGATTTGATTTAACACAAGACGGTCACTTTGATCTTGGAAACAAGCTTTTAACCAATGTAAGAGCCGGTAATAATGATAACCATGTTGTTGTCAAATCACAAGTTTCTGATATTGTTAGAGACAGTTTTTTGGATCTGTGGGTTTCTGAATTTATTAGATTGTACTCAAAATGTGTATATCAAATCGACAGAGCGAATAATAATTTTGTAGATATGAATGCAGACAGAAAAGTTGAAACATTATATGATCTCTCAAATGAAAAAAATGATGCAACACAATCAACTTTAAACTTAAGACCCACTGTTTGTACCAAGGCTGAGAAACTTAATGGACGTTATTTTTTAAAGTTTGATGGATCACAGAGAATGATAAGTCAAATCAATTTAAATAATAATGCTGTTAATATCTTCATTGTTTAAAAATTAAATTCAAATACAGATGGAAACCCATGGAAAAATGGGCTTTTTGGTCATGACAATGGAGGTTATGATAAGTTTGTCAGCTATTACAATGGTTCAAATTTAGTTATAAGTGGTGTTGATCAATCAAATTGTGTATATTTTGGTCCAGAAGCATCAATACAAAGTTTCAGAAAAATAGCAGATTATTCAGTAAATGATTTAGGCCAAATTTATGTTTGGCGCTGTTTATCTGTTCACTGGGACAATTTATCTTCTCCTAATACAAACAAAAGTAAAATCTATTGGAACAAAAAACATACTGGAAGTTTTACAGCAGCTAATAGAACTGGCAGCACACAAATGACTTTTGGTGATTTGAATCCAAACTCCATTGCACCTTTAGATGGCTCCATTGCTTTCTTTTGTGTCTATTTGGATATTATAATGGATGAAAAAACAATCTTGAATCATCATCAAATTTTAATGCAACGATATAGTATATGATTAAAGAAGCAATTAAATATATCAAATTCTTTTTTAAAGAAACAAAACAACAACATCATAATATTGATGACTCAATTTTGAAATCAGCTTTGGTTTACCAATATCTGTATCACAAGC
>JAEMWC010000049.1:417500-455000 GCA_016490735.1 Pachyseris speciosa | reverse complement strand
AAGAAGAAGCTCTTGTCTCGAATAAACAAAACGTCTCGCTGTACATGGACGAAGCGAATTTGCATAATGTGCTTCGCTTGACGTGATCTCCGAAATCAACGAAGAAAATGAAATTTGGCTTTGGTTGTTAGGGCTTAGTTCGTCTAGAGACCAGTTAGGTCCTGGGTTGCTTTCCCCGTCCATGGCGATTGTTAAATCCATGAAGAAAGGACGACACAAGTAGACATGGCCGCGTTTGTGCCATGTGCTGATCGAACGCGACGAACTTGTTGAAAGTCTGGACTTGTGTAGCGTTAAATAGCTTCCTGGAGCTCCTCTCAGAATACAGCAGCATCTTAAGTTGTGAAAATCACAGATATCATTGCAGTTATGCAGAGTTCCAATAAATAAGACGATAAGAAACACTAGAGCATTCGTACACGTGGCCGCCATCTTGGCGCCTGACACAATGACCAACCACGGATTGTTTTCTAAGAATGTCTGCAATTAAAACATCATCGAATCTGTATTGATTGTACCGTAAAAGGCAATAGGAGGGACTAATTACTAACTCTCGTGTCTCAAAAGGGGAGGTGTGTATTAGAGAGCGGGGCTTATTACAAAGATCGACTTCTAAACGGGGGTCTTATTGGAAGGGGGGGGGGTTAATTTAGCTTTAACGAAAGAAAATAATACATTCTTTTTTTTTTATAAGAATACATTTATAAGATTATCGGGGCTGAATTTTTCAGAATATTTTAAGATAACCTGACGGTTTGGAAGCCATGTACAGGAGTGCGCAAACTGCCTTCCACATTCTGAGACCTGTCCGGAGATTCAAATGTATATCTCTGTGGATCTGAGGATCTTCAACTCCTCAAGTCCCTTCTGCTTTACTAAGAGGATCATCACCAAAATCCAGGCCTTCAATCGCAGGCCCCGGTACATCCTTGGAGTCTGGTGGCCAAGGTCGATATCAAATGAAGATCTTTGTAACAATCTTCGAATCACCAAAGGAGTGAAGACAATATCAGGAGAAGGAAATGCCAGGTAGATTGACCATACCTTGAGAAAACCTACAAATAATACCAGTCAAAAGTCCCTGCTGTTCCTCCTATTCCCTCTGGGGAGTAGGAGGAAGAGGAGACATAAGAAATTATGACGAAGAACAGTGCAGAAGGAACACGAGAACGAGCAGGAGGTTATCGGGATGTCATCTCTTAAAGTAAAACTACAACGCACAATCGATTTATTGACACGTTGCAGCGGAGACCCAACGCTCCGGTCGGAGCAAAGAGGATTAAGCAAGTTATTATTATTATTATTATTATTTATTATTATTATTTATTATTTATTTCGATTTTCGGAGCAACTTGATTAAATTGTAAACAACTTATAGGAAATAAAAAGCTGGAAAGCTATTCAAACTTTGCTTTATTTCTTCAACGGCCATAGAAAATTTTGAGAATGTGCGAATTTAACGTTGTGCTCTTAGTTGGACTACCTGTGGTTTGAGGTTAGCCGTTTGCAAATAAGACCAAATCAAAAGTCGAAAGTTCAGAGGAAGAAATTTCCAACTTTGACAACTCATCTTTGAATGAAAACGACCCTATCAGAGACACAAAACAGTTTGGAGCATATCTCAGTGAGAAAGAAAGACTTTGATTGTTCTTAAACAGTCGGTATAAATATTTGCCTTTGGGAGTTGATATCGTCGGTGACAACTTAAGAATTTTGAGAAACGTATGGTGATAATTAATGAAGACGCTGATGATGATGATGATGATGATGATGATGGTGATGAAAAATTACAGAAGAAAGGTCTTAGTTGCCGAGAAAGCCGTTCCGAACTTTTTTCACTGCGGCAGCAAAAGCCGTAAGCCTGTCATAGTTCGTCCCTCGGACATTGGCACTTGAAAGATAAAAGGTCGACGATAAACACTACTGGCAACCGTTCGCTCAATTTGCCCTGCCCTGTCTTCCGTCTCCCACATCCTCACCTTGGGTCCGTTAGTAGTAACAACTATTCGAACGGAACCCCCAACACACTTTAGCATAGCTAGTGTTAAGTAACCCGATGGGTTAATGGCTCATTATTCGGTGCGTGTTGCTTGTCTTCATTTATTTATTTATTCATGATGACTAGGTAAAAAAAATGTCAACGTCGGTCATGAACATGAAATCTTGAGACAACAATGTAACTGGCTAAGCTGAGTCGCCTGTGGAAGTTTCAGCCTCTCAACGTGAAAGCTGGCTACTAGGTAGTCTATCAGTGGTGGCTGGGGCCTTGGTAATGGAACTAATAGCCCGGCGATGTTTTTGGACAGGATTTGGGTGACAGTAAGAATTGAACTTGAGGCCTAAGACTGTGAGGCACAGTGCGTCCTCAACTGACATATATCCAGATGTCATCGAAAAGTGAGACAGCAGAAATAATATCCAAAATAATAGCAACCATAATAATAATGATAACAATGTTGATAATTATTATGCTAATGATGATGATAATGATGCAAATAAATACCAAAAAAGAGTTAGAAAAGAAGGAACAAAATCAACATCAACATTGAGGACCTACAGAAGATCAGTTTACTAGGAACCACCTGCATCCTAACAAACGTACTTTCCAATCGCGTAGACTGATACTTACCAGTTGACGCGAAAGCGTGGAAAAGAGGTAGAAACTCCCCCACCCCCATCGTTCCCAAGGAAACTGGAAGCTTACCGGCACTTTGGTATGTAAAAAACTGAGGAGCATGGAAAATAACAACATAACAATATTTCTTGGTAATCGAATCGAGCGGGAAAATACGTCATAAAATCAAGCGGAGTATAAACTATAGAGAGATTTATCAATAAAACAAGACGAAATAAAACTTTGAAACTGGGGCGTTGCCACATGCTGGACTTAGAACAATAGGCTGTTGTATAAAGAAAACCAAGACTAAAGGTACTAGAGGTTAAAAACGTTGAACTTGAAACTTATCCTAAGAAATAAGCATAGAAAAATAGTTTGTACTTACACATCGGTTCCCGCTTGCACTGTAAATAGCCAAGGGTAGCTTAGAACTTAATTTACTTAACACACGTACTGTGCACGATGAACTTAAACTCGAACTACTGGCGGGAATATACCACTAACACTATCTATATACGTCCACGTGTAAAAGCTAATGATGTAAATGCTAAGCAACAAATTGGCGAATCAGAAAGAATTAAGATTAATCACTCAATTAGAGAAGCCCCGATATAGTGTTCATTACATGGCTCCCCTGAAATATCCAAATATTTCACTAATCGATGTTGATGTCATTAACTAATGTTCAATGTCCACAATGTTTTTAAGCTATAATTGTCATAAAAGTTACTGTCACAATTCAGGGTTGGCAGCTGGCTCCTCGGCCGGGACTACTCTGGTCTCTACTCAGGTGATGGTACAAGAATTACCAGTTTCTGTCCTGGTCTCTCCAGATACCGCATAGTCCAGACCTCCTTCCCTTTTGTCCAGTCAGGCATCCGCTAGGGCCACCTGGACCTTGCCAACTTGGCCATCCGTGCTTGGGTATACCGTGGCGACGCGGGCGGGCTGCCACGCATTCCGTGGCAAGTTGGTGTCCTTAATCATCACGACATCGCCGACGCGTAGATTTCGATGAGGCCGCGTCCACTTCTGTCGTTCCTGAAGACTTAGGAAGTACTCTTTTCGCCAGCGGGTCCATAATTCGTTGGCGAGATGTTGCACGCGTCTCCAGCGTTTGCGGTCGTACATGTCAGCTGGCTCAATTTTTCCGGGTGGTGAGAGTAAAACCTTGGATTTCATTGTCAGCAAGTGATTAGGGGTTAACGGTTCTGGCGAATCTGGGTCTGAAAGGTGATTGGTGGTGAGGGGGCGGCTGTTGACTATTGCTTCCGCCTCGCACATCAGCGTCCTCAGGGACTCATCATCCAGCTGTGTGCCATTATTAGAGAGAAGTGAGGATAGGATTGAACTCACCGTCCTTATTTGCCTCTCCCATACTCCGCCCATGTGGCTTGCGGCTGGAACGTTCATCTGGAACTTGATCCAGTCGCGTGGCCTTAGGAGCTCTTTCTTTATACGGTTCTCAACCATTTCTTCTAAGGCTTCATTGAGCTGTCGACGAGCTCCTACGAAATTTGTCCCATTGTCGCTTCTGAACTGTCTCACCGGGCCCCTATGACTTAGGAAGCATCTCAACGCATTTATGAAGGGGTCTGTGTCCAGTGACGCTGCAGTCTCCAGATGGATAGCTCTTGGCGACATACAAGTCAACAGGACTCCATAGCGTTTTAGCTCCTCCCGCCCTTCTTTAATCGTAAATGGGCCAAAGTAGTCTACGCCGCAATATGTAAAGGGTGGACAGCTTTCTAGTCGGTCCTCGGGAAGGTCAGACATCTTCTGCTCAATAACGGTACCTCGGAGCTTCCTACATGTCACATGGGAAGCAATGACGTTGCTAACAGCGGACGAACCTCCAATGATCCAAAAACCGTAGGATCTAATCTCGTTGAGCGTTATTCCTTTGCTTGGTGTTTGCTACACTCGTGGTAGTACTAAATTATAAGGGTGGTCACGTGGGCTACCTTTGGGTAGGATTACTGGATGTTTAACCTTGTCTGAGAGATCTGCATACTTGAGGCGGCCGCCAACGCGTAGGACTCCGTATTCATCGATGAACGGATCTAACTTGTTGATTGAACTGCATAGCTTCAAACACCTATGGATGAGGGCGACTTCAGACCTATTTCGTTGAATTCCTGTCTGTCCAAAGTTCTTGAGGATTTCGTAGTCACATGGTTAATTGACGATGTCAAGGACAAAATCGACCCAAATCAGTTTGGATGTCTGAAAGGAACTTCAACAACGTATTGTTTACTTAACATGATTCACACCTGGCTTACGTATCTCGATCCACCTGGACGACATCTCCGCCTTTGCTTTCTTAACTTTTCTAAAGCTTTCGATCGTATTGGGTATAATGTACTAATAGAAAAGCTTTTGGACTTAGGCGTTCGCACATCCTTAATACCGTGGATTATAAGCTTTCTGTCTAACCGCCGTCAACGTGTTAAGCTAGCTGGCTCGATCTCTGACTGGTTCCCAATAAATGCCGGTGTTTCCCAGGGAACAAAACTTGGCCCAATATTGTTCTTGGTAATGATCAATATCTTGAGTATCTCAGATCCCAAATCTTGTGCTTGGAAGTATGTTGATGATGTATCGTTGTCCGAAGGGCTTGTAAGGAACAGCATTTTATCCATCCAAACCAGTCTCAATACCGTCGCCTCTTGGAGCTCCAGTAATTGGATAAAACTCAACGCTAAAAAGTGCAAAGAAATGCGGATTTTCTTCCTCAAGCATCCCATAGAATTCCCTCATTTGAAGATCGACGATCAACAATTAAAACTTGTAACCTCACATAAAGTATTTGGCCTGGTGATTCAGAATAATCTAAAATGGAATAATCACATTGAATCTATTGTCACCAAGGCCTCTAAGCGCCTTCACATACTCCGAGTACTTCGTCGAGGGGGCGTTGAGATTAATGATCTAATTTCTATCTATACTGCCTTGATACGATCTTTATTAGAATATTGCTTTGTTGTATGGCATCACGCTCTACCCTCCTACCTCTCACAGGAATTAGAACGCGTACAGAAACGTGCTCTTAAAATCATAGTTCCAACGCTTTCTTACTCAGAAGCTCTTCAGTTTTTAAAAATTAGACGAAAGACGTAATGAACTTTGTGTTAAGACTCTTGAAAAGATTTCAAGAGGGGCACCTCTTGTCAAACATCTCCCAATGACAAGTCAGCACATGTATCACTATCAAACCAGAGGCGCTAACAAATATGTATTACCTAAATGCAGGACAGAAAGATTGCGTCGTAGTTTTTTCCCCAAGTACTAGCTTAGCTTTTAATAATCTTTAAATTCTTAGATTATATATATATATATACCCATATTTTAACTTGTATTAGAATAAATTTATTTATAATTTTTTATAAAACGTATTGTAACCCAGTCCCTCTTTGATCAACTTTGTGTAAATTTCATAGTTATACAAGTGTAACCACATTGTAATTCAGATTAACTGCGATGATGGTGGAATTAAACTTCTTTGTTGTTGTTGTTGTTGTTCGCAGTTTGCTTGTAGGTAACTTAAACTCGCCTTGAAAGGCTTTGGACTGCGCGGCAGTAGTATAGTACTTGGGGGTACCAGATCATTTTTTACATTTAACGGTTTCAACATTTTGATCTCGTATTTTGGAATCTATAGTTTATTAAAAATGCGTGACTTTCTCGGAAAAATCACCAAGCGTGACATTCTCGGAAAAACAGGGAATGAGTCATGGTATATCCTATTGTTTCAGATCACGAGACGGTCGTATGATTTTTTCAACCAATCAATTTCTTCCATGATAAATTGTTAAAACATAAAACTGTAAAAACGAACGATAAAATCCGACGTTTCGGAGTAGTCATGACTCCATTATCAAGGAAAATATAAACGAGATCATGCAAATTACAGCATTTAAAGCGATTTTGGCGCGAAAAAATTAACATAAGAGGGTGCGAAGATTATAAAAATACTTTCGCACGAATGGAGTCTGATTGCACGTTGAGATTTGGCTTTAAAGCTCTTATAAATTGTTGTTACTTTATTTCTTACACGTAAGAAACACATTCACCCTTTTCTACAACATGGATAAGGAAAGGTTTACACATTTCAGATCGGAATTTGTACAATTCATTCAGTTAATAAAGAAAGGAAATGATATTGATGCAGTTCTCACCGCTTTCCTTCGAGGGTATCCAGAATTGACGGCTGAATTTGTATTACCTCATTTGGTGAAAGTTCCTGACATTGTAATGGAAGAGGGATCAGTGAAGAAAGACAATCGAAAACCGAAAAATATGGAAGACATAACGAGAAGATTGATGGAGAGTGTTAAAGAACAAAAACCTTGGAAAGATTATACAAACATGGAAATTAACATAGCCAATGAAGAGACATGTCTCGAAACACTGAAAGCACTTGACGAAGCAGAAGCTGATGCGAGAAAAAGAATAATTTACTTCTCATGTTTGAAGGGACAAGTATTCCAGAGGCTGAAAGAGATCAGTGATAAAAAGATGTCTCAATTGTTGAAGGTTACTGATTATTCACAAGCGCACGCTTATTTTTTGATGAAGCTTCACAATTTGGCACTAGAATATAATAAATTAATGTATTCAAATTTACCACTTCGCTTCTTCAGTATAAACTGGCGAGAAATTGTAAGGATTTGTAAAAGCAATGAAATTTATTTTAAATGAATCTTTCGTAATGCTTGTATGTGTGACTTGTAGCACCATTATTGTGAATATACCGCTTGTCATTGAAGCGAACTCATAGTTTAATACGACGGGAAATCGGTATATCATCGGATGTACCATATTAAAAGATTGCAAACTAAACCATACGAACGGAAGGAACTCGTCAACACTGAGTAAGACTTTGTGTGACATTCTCGGAAAAACAGGAAGTTCATGATGTCATTTAGTGGGTTTGAGGCGATAAAAACACCACAGCTATGGTGTGACGTCAACAGCTAACTGAACTTTTTAGATTTTATAATGTCCGTATGCGTAGCTTGTCACACCATTATCATGAATATACCGCTTATCATCAAAACAGCTGAGTGATACTTTATTGATTTCATAACTTCCTAATTTATGGTTTTGACTTCTTATGGTTTTCATAGTGTGATAAATTTGTTTATTTCCAAATAAAGTTTCTTTATAATTTTCATCTTTGATGTTCTTTTTAATGACGTTCTTTTTTATCCCTTTAGCAGTCTTTCCTCCTGTTTGGTTGTCTTTCATGTAGCTATACATTTTTGATCGTAGACAGATGAATTCACAAACGGGAACTCCTGCAGCTTCATCTTTGAATTTACCAATTACTTTTTTATTTGACTTATTAAAATACGGTGAGCTTTCAGGGTAGTCGCTGTTATCGAATTTATCTTTATCGTTCCAGAAATTTCTATAGACGTCTTCTGTTTCAATTTCGTATGTTAATGAGTCAGTGTCTGTGAATAGTAATTTGGCTTTGTTATTATATTTATTTTTGATGTAGTTATAATGAAAATCATACATTAACGTCTTGCTTAGATCCAAGATGCACATACCCACATATGCCGGCCTGTTAAGGGTAAGTGTTTCTTTAATCTTATGCACAGCTACTAGATTTTCATTGAATATTTTACTGCTAACATATGTCGGTTTAGCAGCCATTTTTAATAGTTTCTTTTCATCGGTGACTAATCTGACGTCTACTCGCTTTCTGATATTTTCCATCGTTTTTCCGAAGACTGAATTGTTCATGAGTTTGAAGAAGTCTTTCTCAAAGGCATTTTTAGCATTAGTTCTTTTCTGAGTGTTGAAATTAATATATTGCTTCAACCATGCGGACTGATTGAACTCTAGAACTCGATGGACTTTAGTTATTTTCAAACCGAGATCAGTGTATAATTGGAGGTTCCTATAATGGAGCACGTATTTTTCTTTGTTTCTTAATGTTGGTATTAGTTTATGTACCAGACCAGTTGATATTTTATATTTCTTCGCGATGTTTTTACAATACCCAGACAACATACTTTCAGCTACTTTGACCTTTTCCGGTCCCAGCGGGTAGTCATTATGAAGATCATGCAATTCTTCAGGATATTTCATGTCAACTTCAAGTATCAAACCTTTGTTGCTATCTTCTTGGTACTTTGCTAGGTCTAACTTGCTGATCTGCTTTTCTGTCATCCATTTGAAACCACCGGTTGGTAAATATTGACTCATAGCCCAACCATACAAATTATTAGCATCGAGATACATGATGTACTTCGAGGGCGCCTTCTCATCGTATTCTTTCATGTATTTATTGTTTGCTTTACCATAACGATTGGCTATATAGCTGATTCCACCACGCAGACCCTTTTCAATGAATTGAAACATATCAATATCAACCATAAGCTCTAGTTTAATGTCAGTCATTTTTAACATTGCATCCCACGAAAGCCCTGGAGACGTAAAATAATGGCATGGGTCCAGTTTGTAGTATTCAAGGCATGTTTTCCTGAAGTTTTCGAATACATCAGCTAATAGAAGGATGTCTGATTTAAGGTATAGGTCATGATACTCACCCATATTTTTGAGAGAGAATGTATTCCACACATTCTGGGCATGTGTATAGTCTTTATCACTTATATGTTCATCATTTAATATGCTGTAAAATTTTTCTTTCGGTGGTAGCTTTTCATTGAATTTATCAAAGCTATCCATGAAGTCGTATGGATAAACTCCTTTTTGAGACATTAAATCAAGATCATTACCTTTGAACTCTTGAGAGGTATATTTCAAGGCTTCTTTTGGAAGATTACTGACAAGTCTATCCAAACTAGAGCTCATGAATTGAAAACTATCAATGAAGGTTAAATTATTACCAAGCATGAAAGCCATATACTTTTCCATATTGTTGGGAATAGCATTGATTGCCATTTGACACTTTTCACCTTTCTTATTTGTGTAAGTGTGTTTCTTAACAATAGCTCCAATTTCTTGCATAATAAAATGACTGTCATAACCTCTCAGATTGTGGCAAATGACTGGTATTTTTATTTCTTCTGGGCTTACTCTTAGTTTAAGATTACATTCTTGATGGGCAGAGCCTCTGTATTTACCAGTAATATGACAATGATCTCGAACCTGAATATCTTTATCAGTATATTTTTTATTACAAACATAGCATTCTTTAGCTTTTTGAAATTCCTCTTCATCATCTTTTGTCATTTTCAATGGTTTGTTGAATTCCTTTTTCATGATACTTTTGCAATATTTGACTTCTTCTATCATTTTTTCCATAAATTTGTACACAGCCTTTTCACCTCTGTATGTTTGTGTTGGTTTCGTGTATTTATCATCATAACAACAAACTACTTTATAACCATATCCACAGTCTGTATGCTTCTGATAAGCCTCTGTATATGATTTGTTATTATTGGGTTGACAACCGTGTATTTTTTCAGTGATGGCTTCAAAATCAGCATAAATCACAAATGGTGCAGGTTGTTGTTTATGAAAATTATTGAATTTCAGTGTATTATTGTTCTTATCAGGCATTTTAATAGCCTGAGTGCCATTCACTTGAATACAATTACCTTTATGATCTGTTAATATCCTTTCAGAGCTGAAACACTGAAGACAATGCATGCAGAAATGCTTTCTTTCCTTATGTTTCGTCTGATTGTACATTAACTTGTTAAAATCTTTGATTAACACATAATGCTTGTTTTCATTTTCAGTTATCAGAAGAAGATTCAAACAGTCTTCATACTTTTCTTTTGAAACATATATTGGATATGTTTGTTTATCTTCATAACCGAAAACATTAATGTTGATCTCATTTTGCTTTTCTATTTTATTGTACTGCTTTGTGGTTACTGGGAATTCAATCCCTGTATAATCCAATTTTTCAATGTATTGTTTGTCTGATTTTTTAATCCTCTTTGGGTATTTCTCTTGTGGGTTCAAGTGTCTGATGTGACACCATCGGAAACATTCATTATCCTCATTTTTCAAGTTAATTAAACCTTTGGCACTATTTCGTAATTCTACTGGTAGTTTTATGTATGAAGAACCTTTGATTGCTTCATATTTTACCACATTAAGATAATGACCATCAACAGATCGAACAGTCCAACCAGACCCCTCAGAAACCCAAACTGCAATCTTGTTTAATATATTTTTTTTGACGCTTGTAGTGATTCAGTTATCTCTGTATCATTTATGATTGTTTCAGCTTGACTGTTGAAATATGCGGTTTTTTGTTTCTCTTCTCCGTCAGCCATTTTTGTAAATGTTACCTTGAGTGTTTCGACAAATTTCAGTCCTTTCATTTCGTTTAAAAATTTTTCAATATGTATTTCGATTGCCTTTCTTGTGTTTTGTAGTTGCACTAGTGGGTCTGCATCATTTTTTATGTCAATTTCAAAAGATTTGTGTAGCCTTTCAGAGCTTTCTCTGTTTGCACTATCTTAGTTCTGGGTGCTGTTACTGGCTTTACAGTTCTAGGTGCTGGTATTGGTGTCTTTTTCAATTGTTCTATTTCTTCTAACCATTCAGAAGGTGGGGCTGGTAATCTTTTCCTCTCGAAGTAATCAACCAATTCTTTTACAGTTTGTCTTGGTGATTGGTTTATTTTTGTATTTTTGCGAGGTGCTGGAACTGGTTTGGTATCATCTACCACTATAATCTTAGGCTTCTTCTGTTGCTTTAATAGCAATTCGATGAGTTGAGATTTACTTAGTTTCTCTAGACTCTTCTTATCCATACTATTGGTCAAGATAATTTTTTCCATTTATACAATAATATTGTATAATATTTTATATGTCTTTAAATGTTTATATAAAATTTTTATTTCAATATAAATTATCTTAACTATATTATAATGAGTAAGATTGAAATCAATGGATGCGTTTACTATATTCACCCCGTTTATGATTTATACGCCTCAGATAAGGATGGAAATTTGATCAATATTATCAAAAAAATGTCGATGAAGGGGGCGAAGAAACACATAGGATATATGATGTGTTGTGTGAGAAAATATGGTCAAGTGGGTCAAAAATCGTATTATGTTCATCGTTTTGTATGGGAGTGTTTTAACGGTATCATTCCAGAAGGAAAAGTCATCGACCATATCAATGATATAAAAGACGATAATAGATTGTGTAATCTCCAACTAGTAACACAGAGTGAAAACACTTTGAAATCAGTGAATGATCGTGAATTTTCATACAATAAATATACCCGAAACAATCCAAGATGTGTTAAAGCAACTAATCTTGCCACTAAAGAAATTTCATACTTTAACAGTATGTATGCAGTCCAGCAACATATTCAGATAAATGTTTCTATCGTTAAGAATATTTGTGATGGAGTTATGTATTATAAATCAGGTAAATCGAAAAAGGATGGTGAAATGTATAAATTCGTGTATGTTGAAAAAGAAAATATGCCTGCTAATTATTTTAAATCAGCTAAACGTTCGAAAATGTCTGAAGAAGATAAGAAGATACATCATTATAAAGCATTAATAAAATGGCAAAAAAAAGAATACAAATGTCCAAGATGCGACAAAGTGATGAAAAATGGTAACAGACAATATCACAACAAAAGATGTAAATAGCCAGAAACAATAATATCTTTGGCTACATAATAGCAAATAACAGTATGTACTACTGTATCTTCTGTTATATATACATTAGATTATTTTCCCTTAAAACAATTTCATATATCTTTTAAATCCTTGATCGGTATCCAACTGTTAAATTCATCACTGTATCCCTTCCACTTCACCAAAGCTTGTTTCGTTTTGTAATCCCTCCGAATGACCTTATCAATACGGAAAACATCCTGTTTGGCTTTTAATAATTCAGGTTCATAAAAACTCCCTTGAATATCTTCGCCTCTGAGATCTTTTAGTTTGTATGTTATTGGGTTTGTATATTGCATCTTATCAATTATAAATACTTCTTCTGTCCAATTTGGTGTATAGCCCTTGTCGAACACATTCCGTTTATACTTAGATATTCGGACCTTGTCACCAACCTTAAATTTTGGTTTAGATATTACTTGCTTCATGTCACCATATAAATTGAAATACACTATTCCTTCATTCTTTTTCTTTGAAGCCTCTGTGGGTGTCATCTTTATGCTTGAATGTTTGGGATTATTATACTTTTTCACTAATTTTGGTAACATGTCTAAATACTGTGTATTACCTTGAACTGTGAACTGTTTCCACATTTTGGATTTAATTGTCCTATTCCATCTTTCAACTACTGATGACTTCTCCTCATTCTCAGTTGAGTACATATGTATCCCATTTTTCTCTAATAGGTCTTTCACATATTTGTGATAGAATTCTTTTCCCTTATCAACCCATAGATATTGTGGTTTTCTGCCTTCCTTGAATATTGTTTTGAATGCTTCAGTGACAGATTCACTTTTCTTCTTCACTCGACGGCTTTTTCCGTTTTTTGAAACACCAAGATCAAGTTTCTGTTTTGTGTTAATGATATTGCGAACCAACATATGTCCCCATTGTCTATCTTTCCGTGGAATTGCATCAAGATCAGCAACCATTTTTCTGTCTGCTTTATTCTTGCATTTTATGTCGTCTTTACAAACGGAGTAATCAACATCATGTTGCATGGAAACAGCATCAGTTCTTCCAGTAGGCATCTGATATATCTCAAGTATTTCACCAGTTGTTGGATGGTGTTTAAGCTGCTCATGAAGAGGATTGTATGGACCTGTGTAATTATGACCAGGTAAAGTCCATCCACCTTTTGGTTTTGGAAGCTTACCAATGGCTTTATGAATATCAAATGCACCACCATAATAATTTTTTGCTGTTTTGGTGATCAAATCTCCAATACTTTTATGTCCCACCATTGCTTTCCCAAATGCTTTCATAAATTTAGGATTAGTAAATGGTTTAGGTACCAATACTCCATATTTCAACATATTGTGTCGAAAACCTTATCACCCCAACCAGATCCGAATTTAATTGGAATTGTAAAGGTTGGTTTACTGCCAAAACCAGATTCAAGAATAAATGAATTGTAACTTTTATTATACCCTTTTTCTTCGCAATTTCATACATTTTCTTGTACACTTTAACTCTCTCCTTTGCATCTTTTATTTCACTGGGATTTGGAAATTTGAAAAGATTTGGATCTGTTGCTAATTCTGCAGCTTTTTTTAAATCAACTTGCCATGGACTTCCAGCAACACCAGATTTCATTGCACTATCAATTAATGAACCCCATGTGTATAATTCAATCCCTTGATGTCTGTTTTGTAACGAATGTTTGGTCGCACTTTAGTTGAGAGTTGATTTAAAGCTTCTGTCCCAACTTTTTGTAAAATGGGAGTTGCCTTTTTTATGCCATAGTCAATCGCACGCCGCTGAAGTTTTGGATTTCTCATTGCTTCAGAAGCATAATATCTCCCCATTTCAGCACCCTTCTTCGCTAAATAAGGAACTCCATGTTCCAAGAATCCTGTAAGTGCCATATCTGCGGCTGAATCTAGTATGCCCGCCCCTTCAGACGGGCCAATCCGTTTCCCAGTCTCTTGACGAATTTAGTCTTTGTTATTCCACATTCAGCACAAGTGCATTTCATCATAGTTCGACCATTTTTTGTCTTTTGATATCTTTCACTCCCAGGCACACATTCAGTGATTTTCTTCTGTTTGACACAATATGATTTCACCATTATATCAGTAAGTTAGATATTTTTGAAGTAGTCTATGATGAATCTGTGATTGACACTCACATCTGTTGAATTGAATTTGGAATTGTGTATTGTATCCAGAATCGATCTGCCTTTTTGTCGCTCGAGAAGATAGTACAAGCACCAATATCCACACAAGACTGAATCCCTTTCTTGTATCTCATCACCAGAGTATTCAAGTTGTTTCCCACTTGTGGCCATATATATTTTAATTTCTGCTGGCATCATCAAACCGAATGAGTCAAAGTATTCACAGTATGTGTCCATATTCCGATAACATACCCAATGAGTGCCTGGTCCAATCCGACTGTCAAGATTGACTATTCCACATTCTTTGTTTGTGATTTGTCTTGGCAAAGCATCCCGACTGAAAACTCCTCTAAAATGTTTTATTCCAAGTTGTTTCACCCAAGCTTGTAAATCAAAGTTGGATAATGGTTTATTCACGAATCTTACAGTATTGTTCCTAGTATGGGGATTGAATTGAATGGACTGTTTTTGCCTAACAGAAGTCCTTTTCCTTTGGTCTTTTTTTTTTCATTCCAAGACCGATTGGGTTATCCCATGTACCAAAAACTGGGGGTGATCTCCAAGGCATCATAACATGTTTTCCACCATCTTTTTTCTGAGCAATGGTATCTGGAACGTAAACTGGCAATGAACGTCTCGGAAGTCTGTGTTCAACATTCAAACCTTTTCCAGTCAAGGCTTTCATAAGCAGAGGAATTCCAATTGTAGCTAATATTGTTCCGAGACCTTTTCCATTCTGTGTTTTTGTTGGTTTTATAATAACGTCTCCGCCAGACTGCAGTTTTTGAATAAGATCTGCCATTTGTCTCACATTCAACAAATTTTTATAATTCAATAACTGGGACAAGTTTTGATTGGGAAAATGAATCCTCCTTTTTGTTTCTTTCCAAATAATTTATCAACACCAAGACTCGCCAATGAAGAAAGAGCACCTGTGGCTAATGCTGGAGCCGCTTTTGATGCTGCCTTAGCTGCATATGGCAATAGTTTTGTTCCAAGTGAAAAAAGACTTGACCAAAGAGAACCTCCATGTACAACAGCTTTTCTGATTTGTGATTTTGATATTTTGATGTCTGAACCTTTTCCTGATCTTTTTGATTTCATCAGTTTGTTGATTTGTGTCTTTGTCAACATGAGTTGATCATTTCCAGACAATTCACTATTTGTTAACCTCAATGTTACACCTGAATTTGTTCTATAAGCTTTTGCAAGCTTTTCTTTCTGACCTTGTGAAAGTGTCACTCCATGAGGATGATAAGTAGTCATATAATATATGTTTATACTAAATTGTATTTAATACAAACAATCATTTAATTATTTATTTATTTAATTTAATTATTTATTTAATTATTTATTTAATTATTTTATTTATTTGATTATTTCAATTATTTAATTGATTATTTCAATTATTTGATTATTTAATTAGACACAATTACATGGATCTCAGAATAAGTTTACCATCTGTCTTTCTCATCTCAATGTCCTGTTCATAGAGGACTAGTGCATACACACTGTAATCAGCGTTTGTTCCAGCACTCAAGGTGTATTTGAAAGTCAGTTTCGTCATCCCATCTTTTATGTCCTGTTTTTGTTTCGTCAAATCAAAATAAATGAAAGGGAATATTGAACCATAGTTACCTCTGTCAAGCAAGGTGCTATCACTGAAGTCGTTGTTGGCTTGAACATATTTCAAAGCATCTCTAAATACTCTTGATTGTTCTGTTGATGGTTTATAATGAACCTCAGGATAATCATTTCCATTGCCAACTTCGAGATAACAATTTGTCATTGTTCGGTTATTTGCAACTGAAAATGTATTATAGAGAAATTTATTAGCTGTCTGAGACTCATCACTTGCGTCGTTGATAATGAAAACAAAAGCATGTCTCGGTTTGTTTATTCCTGTTGTAATACGGAAATTAGCTGTCTGTTGTCTTGTTGAATTACCTCTCTCAACCATTTCTCTCAGATAAGTCCACTTTTTGGTGTTAAGATATTTGCTCATGTACAATGACTTTCCTTCTGCATTAAAAGTAATACGAGGAACAATTAGCTGAAATCTGGTGAGTACTACACGACAATTATCAGCAGCCTGCCAAATTAAATTTGCATCACTTTCAAGTGTAATGTTCAACTCTACTTTCGAGTTAGGCAAAAGTTCATCCCAAAGGCTCTTGAAAAATCCGTATCTATTCAATGATGCTTCTGAATCTGCACTACCATTTGCACCATTCAACAACTGTTTACGAGATGCGAATCCTTTGTTATAATTAGCTTGAGCCACTCTGTCTTCAGCATGTCTGTTAGTGTCAAGATAGAAGAACTCATTTGTTCCTTGACTTGAAGCATAACCTTGCGAATACTCAAGTAATGATTTGATATTTGTTGCTTGGTTAGCATCTCGGGATTCATAAACATTGACGCCGTTAATTTTCACATTAATGGTATTGATGAGAGCGTAAACTGAATTCACAATACCGTTTCTATCATCAGCAGCTATATCAGCTCCATCTGCAAGCTTCTTTACAATGAAATTGACACCCAAACGAGCATTGAACCAATCAAATGGTGTAGTCTCTCCACTGTTATCAACAACAAAACGGTAACCTGTTTTCTTCTGATGAGCATTGTTTGCAACTACAGTGTTTAATGCAGTCTCTAGTTCGAAGACCACATCTTCATATCGTTCAATATATTTCGATTCTCGATAGTTTGACATATATTATTGTGTTAGATAAAAGTTATTTATTCATTATTTGACTGATTCTTTCGTGGTCTACCTCTCTTTCTTTTGATCTTACCCCCACTCACACTCATGCTCTCACTCCCATTCTTCATCTTTCTCAAAAGTTCTATTATTTTATCACCACCTTTTTTGCCTGCGTGTTCACCAATTGTTACAGCTGTTTTTTCAGATGCTTTTTTTCCAACTGTTTTGATAATGTCAGTCATAACACCTTCACCATGTTGATCATACTTTTTAAACTGAAATCGTTTCATATACAATTAGGTTTTATGATTCCGTCCCTCTCAAGAATATCTCAATATACCAATCTATCCCGTTTAAATCAACTGGAGCTCCAGAAGAGTCAGTGACGTAAAAATGAATTGAGCTGGTTGTATGTGTTGAGACAGGATTCCATGAAAGAAAACGAGGTTTATAAGTGAAAGGTAAACTTCTGACGAGATCTGTGACTGGAATAACGGCAATAGTATTTGTCGAATTTCCATCGACGATGCTGTCTATCACCAAATTGCTATTGATATAGATTTCATCAACCCCTCTCGTAATGTCAGGAAGATTTGTTCCATATTCCGTTGCTGAAATTAATTTTGAATCGAAACCGATAAGTTTTCTGAATTCAAGATCTCTCAGATCCACTCGATAGTTTTCATCAAGTTGAATCAAAATACGGTATGTTGATAAAACGAAAAACATATTAATACCATACTTGAATTTTGATTCGTCTGTTTCAGATGGATTCAGTAAATGTTTATTTTTTCTCATATACTCGTGAATGTAACTATTGATGTCATCATATGAGTACATGCCATCAACAAATGTTATTGTTTCCCAGTTTACACCTTTGTCATAGCTGTATTTAATTTGATTATTCCCGAAATATTCTCTGATGTTATACCAACTGTATGTCATATTAATAACCTTTACAGCGGTTTCATATTTCGTTTCTTTCGATAATTTGAGGGGAATATTGAATCTTTTTGTAAAATCATGACTCTTACTTACACCAATTTTGTCTCTGTTTTTACTGTTGAATCGTAATGAAATTTCTGTCATATACTATTAGATTAGATATTTGGTTATTATTTTATTGAGCTCATTGTTTGAAACAATACCCAGTCTGCTTAATACATGCAATATATTCACAAACTCATCTCTGACACCTGCACTATTATTACCAGCAAAAATAGACCCCCCAAGTAACTGGAGTCGTGAAAGCAAGTCACCAATATTATTGTAATAAACAACACCTGATCCATGTATTTTTCTCTTACTGATACCTTCACCGATAGTTTTTGAGCCTTCTTCAATAAGATCGATTCTTTTTCGATACTTTTGCAACGTTTTGATGTCTTGTGTTAATTCATGAATGTTTTCTTTATTATCATCCCTCTGCTTTTTGGTTTTTGATAGTGTTCCTTTTTTACCTCCAAGATCTTTGGTTAATTTACCAATTTCTGCATCATAGTCAGCAATATTTATTGATCCTTCCATGTATGAACTAAGTATTTCTTATGGAGGCGATAATTTATATTTCATCAACGTTTGAACCTCCTCAAGTGAAAAACCCTTGTCAATATTTGACTTATAAGGTGATTTTGTTTCAGACATCATTTCTGGTTTATAATCAATTGGTAATTTATTTGTTCCCACAGGTTTTGATTCAGGTAGTGTGTTTAAAAGCATAAGATCTTCAAATCCACTTGTCAATGCTTTTTGATTCTTTTTCAACTGTTCAATGACTTCATCCTGTTTTTTGTCTATACTTTCTTTTACACTCTTCTGAGCATCAATTGAAGGTTTCAGTATTTCTGTTGTTGTATCATACGCGTCTTGTTTTGCGTATTCATAAGTCTTGATAACCTCACGAACTTCTTTCGTCTTATTTCCAGCTTCAATTCCTCTTTGAAGAAGCCTTTTCATACGCTCTATATCCATACAATTACATTGGATAAAATCTTATCATAATCTAAACTATTAACATATGGAAATTCCAAATTATGATATTATTCAGGATTCAAACAAGTCTTTCAGACAGTTGTATAAATATATGCCAAAAGATACATTCAGAATGTTGTTGGCTGGAAATTCTGGGTCTGGAAAGACAACACTGTTTTTGCATTTGATTATTGAACCATTAGTCTATTATGATCAGATCCATCTATACGCCAAAAATTTAGATCAGGATAAGTATCGATATTTACAGGAAGTGATGGATGGAATAAGCAAACAAGTTGGTTACCCCGTTTTAATTTGTAGCCAAGATGAAATTTTACCTGTTGAACAATTCAAGACACTGAATTGCAGCGGTTGGTTGTGTTTGATGATTTTGTGACGGATAAAAAACAAGATCAAATCATCAGCTATTTCATTCAGGGTCGTCACAAAAATTGTTCAGTAGTGTAACTAACACAGTCATTCTATGGATGTCCAAAATCTGTTAGGCTTAATTGTAGCCACTTCTGCCTTTATGATTTTCCATCTACAAGAGAGAGAAACTTTATATCCCAAGAACTTGGAATTGATAAGCAAAAGTATATCGAAGCAACTAAAAAACCATATTCTTTCTGTTATGTAGACAAACCAATGAAAACAGTTAAGAGAAACTTTTATGGTGTAATATAATCTAAAATAATAATATATGGGTATTTTCAATTCTCCACCAAATCAGGATAATACAGGAACTGGTAACAGAGGTCCAAAAGGTGATAGAGGTCTAATCGGTCCAAAAGGTAATAAAGGTGACAAAGGCGACAAAGGTGATAAAGGTGATAAAGGTGATAAAGGTGATAGAGGTCTAATCGGTCCAAAAGGTGATAAAGGTGATAGAGGTCTAATCGGTCCAAAAGGTGATAAAGGTGATAGAGGTGATAGAGGTCCAATCGGTCCAAAAGGTGATAAAGGTGATAAAGGTGATAGAGGTTCAATTGGTCCAAAAGGACATGACCCAGCTTATGAAATTGAAAACGGTAATGTTGCGTTTGGTGGTAATGTTGACATGAAATTAAACAAAATCCTCAACCTGAAGGATAACCCCTCAAACCCACAAGACGCTGTAAACAAAAGTTATGTGGACAAGAGGTTGCAAACCAAACTCGATACGATTGCACAACAAAATCTAAATATGAACAACAATGCCATTACTGATCTTGCTCCACCCGTAAATTTAGACGACGCAGTGACGAAAAGATATACTGACGAATATTTTCTCCGACGAGACGGTTCGACTGCGATGTATGGAAATTTATCAATGAGTGGAAATAAATTGACGAATTTAGCGGATGTGGTGAATGAAACTGATGCAGTGAACTTTAGAGTTTTAAATCGAGCTTCACAAACCATCAGAGCAAACACTTTATTATTGAATGGAACAAATGCGATGGCAGCAGACTTAAAACTTGGAGGGCATAAAATCATTAACTTAAAAGAAGGAACAAATAAAACCGATGCCGTAAATTTAGATCAATTAGAAAAAAGTCAATTTCATCTGCTTCTCATCCAAAGAATGCTTTCAAATATTTGATGAGTTAGTACTGAATATGGCTTGAAAGTTAATGGATATATTAATTTACCTCGCTCACCACATATGATTTCAAAAAAGGTCATTGATGTAGACTTGAATAAAGAAGCTAATCATATTTTCAGAGCTAGAATTGGATTTAATATGTACACAATAAAAGATGGAAAATACAGTTTTGTTCTCGAATGGCTATTTCCTGATTATGAAGGAATGAATCTCAGTAGTGTAACATTCAGCGCAACTGGTGGAATTACAATTCATAGAACTGTAGGGAGAAAATTTGATAACAGAAACGAAGATCATTCAAGATATTTATTATGGATTGAAAAACCTTCAGTAAGTTCACCACCTGAATATTTATATTGTACGATTCATATTAATGCTAACCCAACTTATCCAAATAAGTACAAAGTTCCTTGTGTTGTATATGGTACTGATTTTGAAGCTGTAGACGTACCATCAAGTGTTTACGACTTCACTGAAGCTTATAAAATCGTGAATGAAAAACTACAATTACAAACTGATTTAGATTTGAATGGACATGCTTTGATTAATAATTCATCAAACTTATTTGACGGTCAAAATGGTGAATTGACAATGCTAAATGATATTAATATGAACACATATTCAATAAAAGAGGCTAAACTTGGTGGTGATTTAAATCTAAATGGCTATAGAATTCATAATGGTGCTTTAAAACTATTTCGTTCAAGCGTTACAGGTGTAATCATGGAAACGGCTTTCGATTTGGGTGGATTTGCTCTTTACAGCCCGAAATTAGGAGGTGATCTAAATTTGAATGGGAATGGAATAATATTTAAATTGCTTTGTTGAAGCCAGTCAAGGACATAATAAAAATATTTTAAAGCCTGTATTGATAAATGGCGCTGAATATTTAGTCATTCATAACAATAAATTTTATATTAAGAAAATGTATATTATACAAGGAACAAAACCCGGAATATTATACTTCAAGAAAAAGAATGAAGGCGCTGGATTATTACCATTTCCAGCAACTATTTATGAACACAGACAATCTTCTATGAGTAGAAACATCACAACGGTTAACATCAACAAATCATTATCGAGAGGCTATCTTATAATTGACTATTCACATCCCAATGATAAAGCATTTGACATGACATTCACATTAGAAGTGGTCATGAATTAATCTAAAATAATAATATATGGGTATATTCAATCATTCATAAAAATCAAGATAATACAAGAACTGGTGAAAGAGGTCCAAAAGGTGATAAAGGTGATACAGGTCTAATTGGTCCAAAAGGTGACAAAGGTGATATTGGTCTAATTGGTCCAAAAGGTGACAAAGGTGATAAAGGTGATGGATTTACATTAACACAAGATGGGAACTATGATCTTGGAAACAAACGTTTGACAAATGTAAGACCCGGCGATGATGTTAATCATGTCGTTATTAAATCACAAGTTTCTGATATTGTCAGAGATAGTTTTTTAGATTTATGGGTTTCTGAATATATTAGATTATACTCAAAATGTGTATATCAAATCGACAGAGCGAATAATAATTTTTTAGATATGAATGCAAACAGAAAAGTTGAAACATTATATGATCTCTCAAATGAAGAAAATAATGCAACTCAATCAGCTTTAAATTTAAGACCCACTGTTTGTACCAAAGCTGAGAAACATAATGGACGTTATTTTTTAAAGTTTAATGGATCACAGAGAATGATAAGTTAAATCAATTTGAATAATGATGTTGTTAATATTTACATTGTTTATAAATTGAACTCAAATACAGGTGGACGTCCATGGAAAAATGGTCTTTTTGGTCATGATAATGGAGGTTATGATAAGTTTGTCAGCTATTACAATGGTTCAAATTTAGTTATAAGTGATGTTGATCAATCAAATTGTGTATATTTTGGTCCAACAGCATCTATACAAAATTTCACAAAATTAGCAGATTATTCCGTAAATGATTTAGGTCAAATTAATGTTTGGCATTGTTTATCTGTTCATTGGGATAACTTATCTTCTTCAAATACAGGAAAAAGTAAAATCTATTGGAACAAAAAACATATAGGAAGTTTTACATCTGCTAATAGAACCGGTAGTCAACAAATGACTTTTGGTGATTTAGATCCAAATTCCATCGCACCTTTAGATGGTTGTATTAGTTTTTTCTGTGTATACTTAGATTCTATATTAGATGAAAAAACAATTTTGGATCATCATCAAATTTTAATGCAACGATATAATATATGATAGAAGACATAATCAAATACGTTAGCTATCTTTTTAATAAAACCAAACAACAACATATTCATATCGATGACACAATATTGAAATCATGCCTAGTATACCAATTGTTGTATTTCAAGCATTTCAAAAAAATACTTCCAATTGACAACATTTTATACATTCATAATGATATAGGACTTATTGGTCCAGGAAATGGTTGTATCACACGATTTTTTGAAAGAACACTTGGTTGGATTCATGTATTACACTCACATAGCATACTTCATGATGCGTATGGAAGATTTTATAACCGTTATTCGTTAGACAGAGGATATTGTTATGCCATACCAAAAAATGCTACATCAAAACTAATGAAAAGATCTCCATTATGCGGCCAGATTTCCGGTTTAATATATTGTATTTGCAAAAGAATTATAATATAAATGATATATATGACAGATAATCGAAAAAGCATATTCAACTGGAACCATATTTCAGGTGAATTAACAGAAGACCAGATTAAGGAATTAAGATCCTATTACCACACATATCACAGAAAGTGTTGGGCTCACAAACAGGCGGTAAAACGGTTCAAAAAATGGAAATTACTGGGGAACTCATTGTCTATCATCTTTGCAACCGGAGGTCTCGCCACAAGCATGGCAACTGGTGGTGTTAGTTTGGTAGCCATCAGTACAGCGGCACTTTTGATACAAGGGTGGATGAAGCATAAAAACCTCGATCTCAAAATCCAAAATTGCACATATGCTTATCAAAGCTATCAACATCTACTCAATACCATAAAAGAAACGATGAGAAGCGGTAATTTCGATGATTCCAGCATCCATGTCACAATGAAAAACATTGATGATTATGTGGTGGACAACAGTCCTATTGTCGACAAGTACCTACTAAAATACGATGAAAAATTCACTGTCTAATAATGCCAATGATCACATCAAATCTCAACAATAAAATTTCAACCCAAAATCGATTATAAAATTCAAGTGTCTTTTTCGAATTAGTGATTGTTATATTATCAAAAGGAAGACCAAGCATTAAAAATATTTGCTTAAGGACAAATTTTGTACTTATCATCCTTTTACGATTCTTATTCACTAAAGGAAGGACTGTGTCTATCTCTTCGAATATTTTTAATATTTTATCACGATCTTTTGGAGAAATTTGAAATCCATTATCACAGCATATGACATTTATCACATCTTCAATATGGTATTTCCGATGATATACTGATTTCCGTCGTATCCTATACATATTCTCATAAAAGTCAACGTACTCTTTAACATAATCATAACCATGAACTGCACCACAATTTAGACAAACATTTTTACCATAATCGTTAAACATTTTCTGATTGCTACAGCATAGTACTACCACACTACTATTAACGTCTGCCAATTGCTGATCACAAAAAGGACAAGTATACTCTTCCATATTCTTTAATTCATTGTGAATTACTGAATTACAACTCATTCTATAATATTATATGAGATATTTATTTTAAAACCAATCCGATGGTGCCACATGACAAAAAAGCCTGTTTTTTCCTAGAATGTCACACTTGGTGATTTTTCCGAGAAATTCAAACATTTTTAATAAACTATAGATTACAAAATTGGAAACCATCGAATTTTACCATTTGATGGAGAATAGTAGTTGTGTTGGTTCGAGTTTGATAACAAACTTTAGCATAAACGTTTTAAGTAAAAATTGTCAGTAAATTTTACTTTAAGAATTTATAATATCTATAGGTGATGACTCATTTCCTGTTTTTCCGAGAATGTCACGCTTGGTGATTTTTCCGAGAAAGTCACGCATTTTTAATAAACTATAGATTCCAAAATACGAGATCAAAATGTTGAAACCGTTAAATGTAAAAAATGATCTGGTACCCCCAAGTACTATACTACTCGCGGCGCGAATGATTGACTTTCCGGCCTCCTCCAAATCTTCAGCTGACACTTGGACCACTTGGTTGGTTCTGTGTTCACGTGTTTCATTAGTTTCTTGATGTACCTCGAGCAGAGTGCTACTGCTTGCTGCCCTCGGTACCAGTCGGAAAAACGCTCGATTCTCTCTTCTAGAGTGGCCTTTCTTTGGTCGACTAAGGATGTTGCCATGGCGACGGATTTCTTGACCTCTGGGTCGTCGTTCCTTAAGGTATGTTCTTGTCCGTCATCGTTCAGCCATTCGCCTTCTTCTTTCCATAGGAACTCTGGTCCCAGAATCCACCGCGAATCTCGGAGCTCATCGGCCTTCATTCCACGTGACGCTTCGTCTGCTGGGTTCTGTTAAGTGTCAACATACCGCCATTGGCTTCTATGGGTACTGTCTTGTATCTCTTGTACTCTGTTGAAAACGAACACATGAAAACGTCTGCTCTCATTGCTTAAGTACCCGAGTACAACTTTTGCTGTCCCTCCAGAAGAAATCCTTATCGATACAGTATTCCAGCTAGCAATGAATCTGTTGACTTATCCGTACGGAACAAACAGCGGCGGTTAGCATGAGTCTCGGGATGGTTATAGGTTTGAGAGGAGCTACTCGCGATTTGCCCATCACCAAAGCGCAGTGAACCTAGTTGGCATCATCTAAAAGGCGTAAATAGCTACACTGGCCGTAGCCCCGGACGCTTGCGTCTCTGAAATGATGCAGCTCTGCCTTGACGACATCTTTAGGCTTGTAACACCGAGGAATCGTGATGCTCTGTAGTTCCATCAGTTCCATTCTCCAATTCTCCCATCTCCTCTTCGCGTCTTCTGGTATTGGATCGTCCCAGTCCAAGTGGAGACTGCATACCTCTTGCAGTATTGACTTTCCTCGAAGCATCAGGGGGACTACAAAGCCTATAGGGTCATATATAGAGCTTACGGTCGACAGGATACCTCGTCTCGTGCATGGTTTATCTTGCAGGACGACGCCGAATTCGAAGCTGTCAGATTCGACACACCACTGAACTCCCAGTGTGCGTTCTAGGGGAAGTGTGTCCAGGTCTAGGTCTTTCTCTTTAACTTCCTCTGCTCTGTCTTTCTCGGGAATGTTCTTGATTACCTCTGCTGTTTGACAAGAACTTTTGAAGATTGAATCCTCCTTTACATTCTTCACCAATTCTACTGTTGACGCTGCTGTAGCGACTGACTTTAAACCGTCATCTACATAGAAATCGTTTCGCATGAAGTTGGCTGCTCTTTCACCGTATACTCCCTCGAAGTCATTCGCGATTTGCTTGAGCACAAAGTTGGCGCAGCTTGGTGATGACGTCGCGCCAAACAGGTGGACTGTCATGCGGTAGTATACAGGATCCTTAGAAAGATCGTTCTCCTCCCACCAGAGGAAGCGAAGCAGGTCACGGTGCTCGGGATTGACGTGGACTTGATGGAACATGCTCTCAATGTCGCATGTCACAGCAACGGGCCCTTGTCGGAATCTCAACAAGACACCAGTAAGGTTGTTCGTCAGCAGAGGACCTTGCAATAGATTTTTGTTCAGGGATTCGCCATTGTACTCTTGACTGCAGTTAAAAACTATTCTTAACTTCTTCTTCTTCGGATATCTTGTTCCGTGATGATTAATGTAAAATGTCATGCTGGGCTTCGCGTCAGCATCGCGTAGAGCCCTTTCGGCGTAGCCGTTTTCAATCATGTCTCCCATGAACTTCATATATTCTTCCTTATATTCTTCGTTACCTCGCGATGTAAACCGTTTCTTGAGGTGGTACATGCGTCGGACAGCGTCATCTCTATTGTTAGGGAGACCTTTGAAGCTTTCCTTTAACGGGAGTGGAAGTTCGTAATGGCCGTCGTCACGTCTGTGTATGCGCGTCTCTACGATGTTCAGGAATCTCCTGTCTTCTTTAGAGAGACCTTGATGGGTCGAGTCTCTATTTTCCGCAAAGTCCATTTCAAGCAGTTGCTTTACAAAGTAGATGTTTATAATTTCCTTTGTCTTGTCTTCCAGGATAAAACTAACGTGGCTTGTTTCAGGCGTTTTCTCATGTGCTATAATCCTGTTGCACGTTGCCACGCCGTCATCGTCTAGGTGGGTCTCTGAAAGATTGGCCGGTCCGACTATGCACCAACCAAGGGGTGTTCGGACTGCGTATGGATCTTCGCTTTACTAGCTATCACTTCTTTTGGTTTCATCGACTTTGGGCAGTTGGATCCGATCAGCATTATATTTTCATATCAGTATATTCCAACGTCGAGGTTTTCGTCTAGCGGCGGTATTTTGTCCCTTATTATCTCCAGGTGTTGCCACTTGTCTGCTACCGCTGGGGTTGGGATTTGGTCCTTTCTAGATGGGATTATGTCTCTTGCATACGCCTTAGGGAGTTCGACCTGCGCGCGTCTGTCGGGGCGCTCCACTATCAATCCGTCGATTCGGGTTACAGGTATTACTTTGCGACCGTGCATTGTGCTTAAATTGAGACTTGTATCGACTCCTTCAACTCCAGTACAAACAATCCCTCCTCGGTAAAAAGACAGGACCAAGAGGAATAATCTCAACTTGTCTTTGCTGACGTCGCAAGAGTGCAGCCAGAGCTGATTAAAACTCTGGCTCCTTGAAATTTCACTCCAAGTCCTCCCTTAAGCAAAAATGAACTGAATATGACATAAGGTAGTCACATCATTATAGATATAAAGAGCAGCTTTGATTGACTTGACTTTTCATGTTCTCAAGACTATTCCGTGACTCTTTGTTCCCCGGTCAAATGTAGCAAGGCAATAAATTCAGTAAACCACAGAAACCATGCATGTGTTTACCGGAGTACTTGGATAGGTTATGGCCCCATTTGACTGCAACCATCCAAGTTTTAAAAACCGCGGCAGTGAGGCATGTTACCAATACAGTTGGTACCCAGCTCCTTAGAACCTCTAATTTCTTTGGCCCCACATGGCACGAAGCTCTATTGTTTCAGGAATGGGGTTCATTGTTTGTTTTGTTTTTTAATTGTTTTCTCAGCCAAGAGATGTGTAGCAGCCCTACCAATAAGCTGGACGACAAAGGACAGGATTCTGGTTGTTGCAGTCAAATGACGCCATCGTGACAATTCTCCTCCATTACGGTCATTTTAGGAGAGCTCCTTCGCCGGCCGAAGCCTTGTACTCCGGCGTAGAATATCAAGAAATATAGATTTCTTGTTTCCGCACTCGTAATCAGTTATAAGTCACATATTACGTCAAAAGGTGCTGAGAACAAAAAAAGGCGCGAGCAGCAGTCAGGTCACTGACGCTCTTACCACGTTGTGACGTCCTCTGTGACAGCACACTAAAATCCAAACACAGAAGCAATGAGGTTACACAAGGAGTGGCCAAGAGAACCAGTGACCAACCGGGAATTCACGCACATCTTTGCAAATCGAAATTCACAAAATCTGGATAGACCAGTCTAAGCTTAAATTTCTCGGAGACGGTATATCTTGCGTGAGTGGGAAAAAAATGAAAATGGACAGCTTTTAGAGACGTTGCCTCTTACGTGGAGGAGCTGTGTCACGAATTTATCATATTACTTTGAAAAGCTGCAAGGTGCCTCTTTGCCTACAGACAGTGAGGATTGCAATCGGTTGGAACTGGAAAAAATTGGACGAACGTTTTCTAATTCTTTTCTTGTGCTGTTAAAAATAACCAAATGCAGATTCCGGTTTATGTTGTGATATATTTCTTTTCATGGTCTAGCAGCAGTTTGCTCACTATCATCAAATGCCTTTTGAAAGCATGCTGAAGCAGCATAATTATGATTGAGTAATTAGTTTTAAAAAACTGACAACATGCATTCTTGATCTTAAAAAATGTCTCAACTCACATGAAATGGACTCTTTCAAATGTATGCGACGAAAGAACCCTAAGTGGAAATGTTTTAAACGGCAATAGCCTCCCTTAATATAGTCGTCTGACAAGTTAACAGGTGTTTTCTTTTTTTAGAGTGCTTGTCTGCGCAAAAGTCACGAACTTACGTTTTTCAGTGAACCAGCTATTTAAAATCGTTGAGCAATACTTTTCTGCACAACAGGCCATCAACGCAGGCCAGCTAGGTCGGTAAAATTGTTTACAAAACCGTAGTCGATCGTTTTGGTGCGGTGATAAAGACGATTAAGCTAAAAAGTATAGGACCCTTCATTGCTCGGTTGTCGTCTTGTCCCCGTCTAAGGTAAGACATCGCCATGGAAGATACATGAATGGCCGGTTTTTGGTCCGAGATCTTGCTCGGTTTTGGTATTGGTTATAGAATTCTTGCGATCCTTTACAACGTCACCTAGAGAGCTTAATAGGTAGGTTAAATTACTTATGTTCACAATTTTTCATTTTATTTTCTCAGAACATTTCTCATGTAATCAAGGTTTGTTCAGTAGTTAGACATACCAAAACTTAACCTGCCAAATAACAAATAGTTTCCAGAAGCAGAGTCTAAGATCCATTGTTAGCCTATTGACGATTTGGAACGAGATACCTTGGAATGAGATACTTTGTCATATTAGAGATCTTCCTAAAAAGGAATTCATCAAAGTACTTTACGGATTGCTTTCCGATATTTTAAAAAGACTATATTGAGACGCCATTGATAATTAAAAAAGGTTGGTTCAACAGTTAAGTAATTCATATTGTATAAATTATATGCTTTCTGCTCTCCGTAAATTTCCTTTTCGTTTTTCCATAGATGCAATGGTAATTAAAATAAAACAATGATAAAAATATGTATTATTGTAACTTAAAATATTATTCCTTCCTTTCTTTTCTTCTTTTCTTTTCATTTTAATTTCCTTTTCTGCTGGGCCGCCTAGATTAGCATATTGCTATTTTCGGGCCAGTCTATTGTAAGACCATTTTTTTTACTGAAATAAAGTTGAATTTGAAGTTGAAGTTTTTTCGCGTAGAAAGAAAGTCATCCAATATGGTCTATAGTTTTTCTATAGAAAATCATCTTATTTTCTTATCATCAGAGGTGGATCGCTGGTTTTGGCAAGAAAATGGAATGTAGTAGAAGTTGCGATACAATCGAGTATGGGATAGTTAAACATGAGTTTTTTTGTCATTCAGTCGCTGCGTTCGCTCTTTCGAATTTTGATTTTTTTTTCATCACGTGACCTAGTTAATTCATAAATACTGAGATGTTAGTAACGGGAGAGTCTTATGTCATATCATTAAGCGGCGCGTACAGCTCCTACAGTTTTTGCATTAAGGTGGCTCTCAGCGGTTTCGAGGACTTTTACTCTGATGGATTATTACTACCAATCCTTATATGCTGTTATTACCTTTATAGTTAAATCCAAGAAATGCCCAATCATTGATGAACAAGTGATCAAAATGGTGGCCACTTAAAAGGTTACCATAGCAACACTATAGCTTGTTATAAACACCCCTATTTTAGCTTCAAGTGATAATAACTCATAAACGAGCTGACTCACCATTTTATTGTCTGAATTCAATTGGCATATATAAAACGTTTTGGAAAGTTAAAAGAATTGTCGGGTAGTAATTAGCATGATAATATACTACTTTTTGTTAAGTTTAAAAGAGTGTAGGAGTGGATTCAAAGCCACCTCACTTTTTTAACTTTGCAAAATATTGAACATTGTGACAATCTATATAGATTGATCCATTAAAACAAAAGAGCTGGAGAGTGTTAGAACCGGTGTTAGCCACCTTAAGCTGGAGTCAAATCTGCTAGGGGAGCAGGGTTGGCGCAGTGGTGAGAGCACTCGCCTTCCACCAATGTGTCCCGGGTTCGATTCCCGGACTCGGTGTCATATGTGGGCTGAGTTTGTTGGTTCTCTACTCTGCTCCGAGAGGTTTTTCTCCGGGTACTCCGGTTTTCCCCTCTCCTCAAAAACCAACATTTGATTTAATTTGATTTGATTTGAGATTTGTAATTAGTAGGCGAAGAGCCACCTTGTGGAAGTACTACTAATAAATCGTTTATTATTATTATTATTATTATTATGAGAGGCTTTACGCTTGATGGACACACCGCAAAGACAACATCGATTCTTCCTCTACCAGACTTGTGCGTGGTCTACTGTACTCATTCTCAAGTGTGCTTGTTCCGTGTGATCGACCACCATCAATGCAACAGAAGCCTGTAGGAGGCGGAATTGAATAGGTTTCAACTGAGAGCAACAGATGCTGTTCCTGGATGATTACATCTCATGGCGATACTTCTGGTTCATGAGCAACATGCACTCACTCATAGTTTCCACTTAGCAACATGGCCGCCGTCTCTTTGTTTATGGAACACAAAGACTGCCGCCGTGACATCATGTGAAAACTCTCTGTAAAAGCGTAAGTCACTGAATTAGTCTTCGGGCCGTCACTTTTTAAAGTGTCGCAGACACAGAAAAACAGAAAACAGAAACTTGAACCAGAACCGCGGAGACTTAAGTATTTTTACGCCTGATGGGAGGCTGAATGTCTCCTATTTGAACTGTTTGAAATGTGCAGTTGAGTTATAAACATAATAATTTCAAGATTAAAGGCCAACAAACTAATTATTCACCTATTGGGTTAATTCAACATCTGTTTCCTCATGTTCTTGCTATCAGAATATAAAACATGAATCATAAGTGCTGCAAGAAATCAAGCAACACGGCCAAATGGCAAACAGCACTTTAACTGAAAGTCTCTTAAGGACGCCCGACGAACAATTTTTGTTCACGAATTTATAATCTGTTCAGAGGCCAATGGTTGCCTTTGATCTTTTTAAACTGTTGACAAGACCTCAGTCTTAACATGGGACAATTAATTTTTAATGCCCCTTTTTCTTCGGACAGATAAGATTGTGCTGTTGAGTAAAACGTCAAGACAACTATGATTTTCGGAACGACAACAGCACTTAGAAAATTCAAGCTGATGTATTGTTGCGTAAGGGTTTCTGAGACAGAGATGTTCAAGAGGGACTTAAATCTTTCAGGGAGACAGGGAGTCGGAAAGTATTTTCAAAATGGTACTTTTCGTATCTCCCCGAAAGTTCTCGAAAAGCTGTTGGGTGACTAAAATATATGATGATTCATAGGTACGTTAGGAAACATGTTTCTGGCAGACCATTATATAGTGTGACGCTTTGTGGGAGCCCGCATACTTGTTAGGGCCGGCTTGAAGGCATTCTTCCTTTGTTACAAGGCTTCACTTTTTTCCGTCCAGTCCTGAAACTCTAATATCACAGAAAAAATAGGCTAATCATCTTCTTCGTCGACTGCATGGTGTGCTCAAAATTAATTCTTTTTCCATTTTCTAAAGAATAAGAAACAAAGATTCGTCTAGTAATCCTTTATTTCACTGTCGTGTATCATCCTTAAGCTGTGTATTGATATACGGGCCTTAGACCTGTAAGCTAATCGGAAGGGCAGAATGAATGCAGAGAAATTTGCCTCATGACTTAGTGGTCACGGCTCTATGGATATGTCGCTCAATACTAAAAGCAAAAGGCCGAGAAATGAGAGCCCTCTTGTACATTACCCTTTACTTTACAGCCGTTAAGCAATGGATCAGTCACTAGAATAGAGTTTTTTCTTGATCGAGTGGTTTTTCCCCATGAAAGGGAGGCCAAGCAAAGCGCTTTCCTCTATTCATTCCGTCGTGGAAACTCGTTGGTTGTCAGCGCAGGGCTAAAGTGGGAGGACAAACAGTAAATTCTTCTTTCGATTCATAGTGGAAGGAAAGAGAGCTTAAATTTCACAAAGCGTTCGCTCATTACTTCGACAAGTTGTTGCCATCCACCACAGAAGAAACAAACGAGTCTTCCGATCGAACACATTTTTACTATGCTGTCAGGAAAATAGGCTTTGGTGCTGAATCTAGAAACAAGTACAACATCAATAACTTTATATTGATCAACAAGTATTAAAATCTTACTGCGACACACGTGAAGTAGCACATTTATTTATTTGAACAGATATTGTGACAGGATGTTCCCAGAGACTTACATATACTTACAAACTACATTACAGCTAATTGTTGACTGTTCAGTTTACGGTAGCAAAGAATCATTGTCTGGTTTTTAGGAAATTTGCTAGAGCACTTTTAAATTCGGTAGGGTGACTGATCGTTCTTATAGATTTAGGGAGATTGTTCCAAGTCCTTGCTCCATTTCTAAAAAGGAACCTTTAAATTTTGTGGTTCTAGCAAAGGGTAATCGCAACAGGTTCCTACTTCTGAGGATGTAATTGTGCACATCAGAGCTATGTCTAAAGTTATCTATATACATGCTAGTCCATTAATGCACTTGTGCAGAAGCATGCATTTACAGTAGTCACTACGGACGTTCCAGATAAATGTAGTTACCGTCTACAATTTTTTTGTTTTTGTTTTGCTTTTTGCTAGCAGTCTCAGAAATTAATAGATACAGACAGTATTCTATCCACGGTAACGGCCTTTTAGGCAAAGTTTAACGTCAAATTCATTGATTGATTGATTGATTTGCCATATTCATAATATTTATAAGCATTACACCGAAGTTAGTGAGGAAACCACAAGACTTATATGAGAGGCCACCTCGAAGGACAATATAGACGTGACTTGTAAATAAAGTATATAATTATAAAATGAATAATCTAACTAAGCCACGGATGCAAACTGAGTTTGTTTAACATGTTTTATTCGTTGTTATATTTCAGAGATGGAGGGAAAGGATGTTACAAGAGTCTTCCTTCGTGTAATATGCTTTGCAGTACTGTTTAAGGGTACATTTTGTAAAAATGATCACCAGGGAAGCCCTATGGAGACATTATCTAAAAATGTTTCCCTGAGAGGCGTTTTGGACGAGACACCAAAACAAGAAATTCACTTGGGTGCATTTGTTCCCCAGCTGAAAAACGACAAATTTGGAATTTTGACTGCAATGAAAATGGCCATCCAAATAATCAACAATAGAAGTGATATTTTGAATAATTACACCTTGGTGCTGAAAGCTGAAGAAGTGAATGGGGTAAGTATACCTCTTTCATTTATCGGCATATGTTCCAGTTTTATCTAGATGAATCTAAATTCACTCCGAAAGAGAGCTCTGAATGACACACTCTACAGTGCACTTCATTCGATTTGCATCAAAACTAAAGCGTTATCGTCTCGTCGTCATGAAGACTCTGACCTCTTAGAAAAGCCTGGTTTTCACCAGCGACGCAAAGCACAAACGCAAGCATAAGTAGCTTATGCCAAGTGAAAGCGACACTACTCAAGCGAGCGCAAGCATAAGCGCAACCACAAGAAAAAGGAAACATTTAATCCTTGCGCTTGTGCTTACGTTTATGTTTAAGCTTGCGTTAAGCCCGTTTTCACAGTGAAATAAGCGCTCTTGTGCTTGCGTCGCAAGTGAAAAACAAGGCTGAAATAAGCGCTCTTGTGCTTGCGCTTGTGCTTGCGTCGCTAGCTTTTATGCTAGTCATCAGACAGATGTCTTTAATTTGGACCTTCATTCTCTTGTTCTTCGCAAGATTCAATTTCCCACACACTTGACGTTTAGCTCTGTTATCTTGTATAACTTCACGTCGCCAAATTATTTGCAACCGATATTTTTGGTCGTCTTGATAATTTTGTTTCATCGTTTATGTCGATTCGACTGCCTACTGGTGGTCTTCATTAGGCGCCGGTGCCGATTGCGATGGCTACGCATTATTAGTGAAAACGTGACTGCTGGTGGCGCGTGTGCTTCGACCCTCGAGACAAATGGTAATGACTGAACGATTTCGATTTGTAATGTTGGGGTCGGAAGCTGTCCCATCAGTTGTTCGCTTGATTTCTGATCAGGTGTTGTGTTTTCTGACGGTAGCAATCCATGCTTCTAGAATCTCAATTCAATCCACCTGCTGAGGTTTGAGGTTTGAGTACGTTTGAGCCTTATCCCTCTTTCCTGTTCTTTCATCCGTTTATGTATGGATCTTCCCGTTTCGCCAATTAAGGAGCTTAAGCAACGTTGACGGCAACGGCAACGAGAACGTCACAAAACAGTAGATTTAATGAGCCCAAACAATGGTTCTGCACATGCCTTTTACATTTTGTGAATGATATATGAAACAAATCATATTTGAACTGCGGAAATGAAGAATGATTCTCGCAATTGTGAACGCAAGTTAACGCAATTGCGAAAAGAAGCCTGAAAAAAAAAAATCAGGATTTCAACAGGGTTTGAACCCGTGACCTCGCGATACCGGTGCGATGCTCTAACCAACTAAGCTGTGAAGCTACTGACTTTGGGAGCAGGTCAATAGTGGGTACATATGTTCCCGTGAAAGAAGGTCAATTGACCTGCTCCCAACATGACAACTGCGAGGATCATTCTTTATTTGATTTTACATTTTGGTACATTTCTTTGCCGTCCTTTGTAAAACAACAAAGTCGGAAATGACCAAATTTTAGGTTTTCTCGAGAACGTGAGTACATAAAAGTAAATTTGTCTTTCTGTTTTCTTACTTTAACGCCGCGTAGAAATTTAGTCCCTGTATAGTTAGTCCGCATTTTACAAGCTAAACAAATTGGAATAATAGCGAAAGCGTTACAACAAAGAAAAGTTATATTTTGAAATGACGTTTTCGTTGCCGTCGTCGTCGTCGTTGCTAAAGCTCCCGCCGTCGTCGTCGTCGTAGCTAAAGCTCCTTTCTCTGCTAGCCTTTTTATTGTGTTCCATGTATTTCGTAAGTAGTTAGTCACTTTTAACTGTGTCCCCAATTAGCACCAATAGGCGCTAGAACGCACAGACACTTTAATAAAGGTTATGTATGTATGTATGTATGTATGTATGTATGTATGTGTGTGTGTGTGTGTGTGTGTGTGTGTGTGTGTGTATTTAAACGGTAAAACAAAGCTATACCATTTCAAACCTGGATTAATACCATCTTGTTTTGGTTTAGCCCGATAAAGGAGATGCTATCAGAGCATTGTTCAACCTTCTGACCAATAAAAATAAACCCGTGATGTTACTTGGACCTTTCAACTCAGACGCACTGGAACCCATAGCTGAGGCCGCTCCGAAGTGGAAACTGCTGCAGGTTTTAATCAAGCAATTCAACTTTGTGCATGTAAAGGTTTCTATTTTATCTCGACTGAGAGCTAGAGGAGGGGAGCAGGGACTCTCAAATATTCTTTTATGGAGGTGGGAAAATTTATAGGATTTAAGTCTGAAATCACCTTGATAGTACAGCCTACAAACTTGGTTAAAGTAATATCTCAAGTTGCAGTTTTCTCGCGTAAAAATATGATACAGTTAAGAATTTGAGACGTGAGGCATTTAATCTAAATACCCGGCTAAACGGGAAATGTTTGGTGACCAAACATTTTACCGTTTGGCCACCTTGTTCAGATGTTTGTTTGATCGTGTTTGATAACCTTTTGGCCGGGGCTTCAAACATCAACATGTTTCGGGACACCAAACAATGTTTGATGATGTTTGATCACCAAACATGGGCTTTTCTGTTTAATTTCATGTCAGTGTTTAAACTTCCTATTGTTTCTTTAAGTAAACTACTAAAAATATATCTGCATACGAACTGGTTCAATATAAATTTATTTTCTGTCTTCCGCAGGTTTCTTACGTAACAAGCCTAATAAAATTTGCGTATTCGCTCTAGCCCAACACGTATCACGTCTCACCAGCTTTCTCGTCATACGTTAAAGCAGTGGTTGCGTTACTGAAGCACTTTGGATGGAAAAGAGTGGCCATCATACATTCACGTGGCCATGACGTCTTTTCCCCGGTAGTATATTTTTCTTGCACATTTATTTCCTTTGTCTTGGAATATTCAAGTTGGGGTCACAGCGCGTGTTGTCTCCTTCTCCTTTTTTTTCGGCTTCGAAGGTGATTACAGCGCGTGTGGAGGGAACTAATCAAATCTCGTTGCGTTATCATTACTAGCGTAATTAAGCAATGTTTGTTGTTCCTTCTTTAGGCTTATTGATAAATAGTCATATCGATCACACAAGCATAAAGATCATAAAGGCCACCGCACATGTGAGGGAAGAGCCGTTTCTTTTCCGGTGCAACATGTTGAATGTAGTTGTTTTTTGTGAAAAGAATAATAATGTTTGCAACGATATTGTTTTGTTCTTCGATAGAAAACACCTAATCGCTTTGTACTTGTGGTTAAATTTTATCCTTGGTTAAATTTTTATTTTCCTTTGATTTGTACTCATTATCATACCTTACCATACAAAAGAACAAAAGAAAATAAAAATGGAACCAAGGATAATTGAACCAAACTAAAATTGAACTGCAAAATATACCGGTATGGTAAACCAAAGAAGAGTTTGCGAATAAATAGGTATCAGTGTCACAGGACCATGCTTATTTGCAGAAAAATCACTGATTTGTAAAACTGGTTTATAAAAAAATTAAAAAAAAAACATCAATAACGAAGTTCAAGAGAAGTTAATAGGGAGTTTAAGCAAAGCCGTTTTTGAGCGACGTACGTCAACCGGAAGTGAGGCGTTTTCCCTTCTTACTCGTCTTGGCGCTACCAGATTTGTATTACTAAGTATCTTTACTAGAATAGAGACGATTTATTCGAAAATTTGTTCACAACCACTGCCAAAATATGAGAAATTCCCACTTCCGGTTGACGTTTCTCGCACAGCCCCGTACATTAATTGATAGCGGAGCTCCAGGGCCGCGAAGCGGAGCACCATACTTTAAGGAA
>JAEMWC010000049.1:400000-415000 GCA_016490735.1 Pachyseris speciosa | reverse complement strand
AACTGAAAGAAACGTTTGCCCTTATGTTATTAACACGTAATCGCAATGAGTCTTCGTTAAGTATCACTCATGTTTTGCGCGACGAGGGCAATTTCAGCAAATTTCTGAAAACACAAGTGATATTAATCCTTAATTTTACTTGGCCCTATGCGATTACCTATCCAAACTATCAGGATTGTTTTCCTTTTTATCTTTTCTACGTGTCTAAACTTAACTTGCTACGAAATATGCTTGTTAAGCCTCGGCTAAAAGATCAAACATTTTCATCCAGCATCGTGTTTGTCACACATAAAGCGTACATTTGGTGGCTAAACGCAAAACAATGTTTGACCAAACACCGGACCAAGTGAGTCCAAACAATGATTTTTGCGTATTATCGCTGAAATATTCGCCTGAAATATTCGCCGTTATGTGGTGCTTTTTACCGTTTGTTCACGATTTGTTTGTTGGGGTGATTAAACGATCAAAAATTTGTTCGTAATGCGAAATTTTGGATGAACATGTACATGTTTTTCGACGTCTGTGATCAAACATGGAAAGCCATTTAATGCACTATTAAGAGAGGTGGCTAAACCTTCAAACATCCTTGTCCAGCGATGTTGGATGAAAATAATTGACCGTTCTTTGATTGCTAAACTTGTTTTCGAATAAACACACGCGTCGACTGTATTGTTTTCTTGTAATGTTTTGAGGTTTTTGAACCGCAGTCAATTCCTGTTGACTGCTCGAAAGATAAAATATTGCCGCAAGGAAAGCCATGCGGTGTTGCTCAATACCAGTAAAAATAATAATAATCGTGGAGCTCCGCTTTTAGGCTTGGCTAAATCTATATATTACATGCAATACTGTCAACTAACTCTGTTCCCAAAAACCAAGCATTATAGGAGTGTGAGTCACAAAATGTATACATAATTAGTGTATGGGGCTGTGCGGAAACTTACTGTTAATTTTGTTGGTTTTTATTTTCATAGTCAGTGCTTAAGCTCAAATCCGAACTGCAGAACAACAGCATTAGTATCATCGGAGTTGAGCCTTTCTCAAACAACAGCAGTGTTAGTTTCCAAATGCAAAAACTCAAGGTAACAAGGATAGTTAGGTAAAATCAGCCATAACTAATCGATGACATCGATGACATTATCATTGAATAATCGATAGCTAATCGATGGGTAATCAGTTGATCAGTCATTGATTATTGCCGATGATCAACGAGTAATCGATAGGTCACAAAATTTTCAGTCATCGATTAGTCATTGATTGCATTATATTGATCAGTCATTGATTTCATTCATTAGTTTCTGATATAATTTCGCCGCTGCAAACCGTAATTATCTAATATGAACTGTTTACCTAAGCCGAAGCGGTTTTGTTTTCTTGACAAACGTCCACTGCAAGAAATCTCCAACCACGTAGTTGATTCCTGTGCTTAGTGATGTCATGTTCAGACTGGTTACTGTTCACCTGTTTTTGTATACTAGGTCATCACATGATTTCGAGTGCAATTTGGAATAAATAAGCACTTGTAAATTTTTTCAGACTCACAAAATTCGGGCAAGTGCAATTTGGGGTCTTTAAAAAAATTTACAAGTGCTTATTTTTTCCAAATTGCACGAGAAAAATCATGTGATTACTTATTAATAATATACATGAAAAAATTGCGAGATAGCCTACAATAATTTTATAGAAGCAACACATGGTATTCATCACGCGTTCAGTCAAAACAACAGCTTTGTCAATTTTTTTTAGCTGCAAGCCTACTTTGTCTTTCAAGTGTCTATCAAGCGCAGTAATCATTATCTTCAGTATTTCTGGTTCATAATCTTGGCCTTGTTTGTTTTTGTTATCTCAGAGTAAAATGGCTTGAGCAAAGTGTTAAGTCCAGCGGGCTCATAATTTTCGATTTCGTCGGTAATTCCCTTCTCTAGACATCACTTTCTCCAAACAGACAGCCAAAAAACAGTGCTTTTCGCACTGTTCTCGTTTTCAGAGCTGTTTTCAGCTCTTTTCTTGTTGTGGTTGCGAAAGAAAACCTGCCCTAAACGGCAGCCATTGTTTTCGCTCGCAGCTCATCGGTGTACCTGAATTTTGCGCACGCTTGTTGTGAACAATAGATTTGCCCGTCCAACCTCGTCCACAAAACTAACAAACACAAAGGATCTTAATCCAATGGGAGCTAGAACTCATCCTGATGACAAGTCTGGGCGGGCAAAATTTATTGTTCATTAGAAATGTGATATCGGTCTATTCAGAGGCCGCGTTTGATTGGCTCAATTTCAGTGCCTGTGTTTATCAACCAATCAGAATCCTCAGTTTTTAACTCGTGAATTGCGCATGCGCAACGTCCATGTTTAACGAAGATAAGTTGTTCTAAAGATCTAAATTAAAAGATGCAAGGTTAAAAAAACTTCGGCTACCGAAAATGAGAACATCAAGAATCGTAAAATCGATGAGGAGAACAAATTTTCACTTCGTGTAGACTTTACCAAAACGGAGGTCGTTGAAGCACGATTACGGTGCGGTAAATATGCATGTAACGAGCGAAACGATAAAAATACAAAGCATTCATTTATTGTAGCGTCTGAAGGTTTGCTCGTCACTGTTGTACTGTTTATCGACTGCGCTATGTCGACATCACGTGATGCTCCCAGGAAAAAATAAACTATTTAAAAATATGACAATAAACCACAAAATTCCTAAACTAGATAACCTCAAACATAATATAAAACATACTTTGATTCATCTCTCCAATTCACGAGTTTGCTCACAGAGCACTTTGATTTATCTTTTTTTGCACCGTATTACCTTTTTTCTGCATCGTGTTTCCTAAAAACTGCATTTCTCTTAGCCAAAAGAATTTTAGACTTTGATAACTTGGAGTGCCGTGCCAAAAAATCGCCAGTACGGTGCCAAACCTTTAGGGTGCCGTGCAGATTTTTTTGTGTCATTACCAATTCTCAGTTTCACTAACGCTTTTCTGTTACAGTTTTTCTGGTCACTATATTAGTCTAAATAAATTGAGGGTGCATAGTTGTCTTTAAAAGTGCTATAAAATTCTAGGTTTTTTTTAACGCTTAAGAGTATATTTCCAATGATCGATATATTTCTTTTTCATGGCGTGCAAATGTCTCCTTTAATCATACATGATTAAGGCCTGTCCCGATTGCGCTGGAAAAATCGCCAAAAAGTGCTCAAAACATGGCAAAAAAGCGCTCAAATAGTGCTCGACGTTTACAAAAAGTGCTTGAAATTTAGAAATAGTGCACGAAAGTTGCTCGCAGTTTTTTTATTATTTCCTAGCAGATTTTCATACATATTCCTAGTTTTATCAAACATATAACTCTCGATTTTCTAATACTGAGGTGACCATAAAGTATAACAACGTTTGTCCAACAGAGGCTCTTTATTATAAGTCAAGCATAGTTTCTAAAACACACAGCATCACAGACCTGTATGCAATCAGCCATATAGCTACAACTGTATTTATTGTTTTCGTCAGCAGCTGTACTTCACAGAAAATAGCTAAAAGTTCTGCGAAACACGAAGTCACGAACCAATCAAAATCGACTGTTCCCAATTTAAAGTGCACATGAATCGAAATTTCAAAGCCAGTGTTTTTCTCCAATATGAAAATTGGTGTTCTAAGAAACTTTTTGAGGGGAAAATTGTAGTGTGGATTGTCTAGTATTCTGCAACATATACCTTTATTGATATCTAACTGGCAATACCAGCAACTCCAACAAAAACCACATCTTGTTACAAGCTCGGCTTTTATAGGTACGCCTGAGAATCTAGAAAATTCCGTATGATTACAGTAGATTCAATTTATATACTATGTCAAGGATGACTAAGCATGACACAGCAACTTCTAGAACATTCTCGACGGTTACACTACAAAAATAATTCACTTAAGTAGCAGGAACGTATGATAAAACTTTAGCTTCTTCTGTAATATGTCTCTTTTTCTCTTGAATTAATTGAGCCTACCAGATTTCATTTAGTCTTCTTTCTCCTGGCCCGCCTCGATTAGCTTTCACTACCTGCGATGTCAGGTCTTTTATCAATGTATTCTATGGAAAAATATAATAAAGTTGTCTTGTCTTGTCTTTTCTTGACTTGTCTTGTCTGGCGGCGAAAGTAGGGCCTTTCTCACTAAAATTCTAGACAAAAACCTGAGGTCTGATGAATAGTCGTGACGTCATTCGAGTGTACTCAGTCGAGTGCGTCACTCTGTTCTTGTGAGTTCCGTGGAATAAAAATATCTGAGATTCACTACCGGGGCCGCCAACTGTGCAAAACGTTCAGGTTTAAGCTTTTACGCATTCTCAGCCATGTTTTACACTTGAACATTACACATGAATGACGTCATAGAGACCTTTTGGCTTCAAGCAAAATGTCTCATATTTCAGGCTACGGCTCAAATTCTGCTCAAAAGTCAATTAAGTGCTCAGGAGTGCTGGAAATGTGAAATAGTGTTCCAAATTCGAAAAAGTGCCGTAAAAGCGCCCAGCGCAATCGGTACAGGCCTACCCCTGATCATAGTGTTATCTAATGCGTTGTAATCAAGGAACGCTTACATATGGAGTTTACAAACGAGATACTTAAATAAATAAAGTTCTACAACAATGACTTCAGGCTACTGACAGGCTACGTAACAAATTGAAAGCGAATTTACAACAAAAATAATAGAAGTGATTACGAAACTAAACCAAAAAGAAACGATAAATTATGCCACGAAGATACTAATGAACTACTACAAACGGGCAAGAAGAAACACCATTAAGCATAAGAAAGAAGCTAACATAAGAGATATATGTTATTTAATTGCTAACGCGTAACAGGTTCCTCATTAAGGGCCTCTAAATAATCATACATCATCCTGCCATAACAAAATCCCCGAGTAGAGTCCTTAAACAGTCGAGTAATAAATTTACGAAGAGCCTTTGAATGACAAGACCGGCACAAAAATAACAGTATCTCAAGAATGGGTCCCTGAACGTGAAAGCAACTACTAAAAACGATGATTATGAATCACGGTAAACAAACTAAAGAAATTAGAAAGTTAATTTTTTAACGCTAGAATTCTATTTCAGGAAGCTTCAACTTGTTGATAGAAAACCGCTAAATTTAGGCGTAGTGAATACCAGTTATGCTTTTTTGTGATAAGTAATTTTGCAGTGTTTTGATTTGTGCTTGTTTGAATTTGGTCTATACATTGGAAAGTGATGTATATATTTAACAATTATTCTTCGAGGACGCTCTGGATATGATGAGGCGCGTAGCGCCGAGTTCGTTATAATAATTTCATACCCAATCTACCACACGTAATTGAGAATCGAAACGAAAAAATGAAAGTAAGGAAGGCAGAGAAAGAGGGAGCCAAAAAAGGAGTCATTTGTCAATCACATGAATGAAACTAGCTGAGAAGAAGGTAGAAGCTTCACTATAGGAAAAAGTGCTCTATTTAGCCTCCCACGCAAACGTGTGTGGGCTCGTCACGCCTTCCTCCGCCACGTCCGTTCGTTCAGATCGTCCTCCAATTTGTGGAAAGTAGCACTTCGCCCCCGGAATTTACTTTCCTAGACGATGCAAGTGAATCGTTTGGCGGAAATTACTCCACGAGTGTCGATTTCCATTCTTACGCAGCTCGTTATTGGTTATCTATTATACAATAGGCTAGCCGCCGGCGAACGGAAGTAGTTCATTTGAGCAGAAGTTCGTGGGGAGGAACGCTTGACAAGACCAAAGACATCTGCGTACTGGAGACTGATTATTTTGCGACATCATGCACAGGAAAGTTCATAAGTGAGGTGCGAATGTTTTTTGCCGCAATTTCAGAGTCCGCTAAAAGAAAGTCCTAAAAGATAACCAAAAAAGTATCTTTGAAAGGCATTTGACCCATCATTTCTGCATTACCGGTACAGTGGTCCACAAACGTAGACTGGCAGCTAGTCCCATTAATGTTCTTCATCAATATCTTGCTGCTTTGTAATTTACACTGATTTTCTTCCCATTTCTATTAGTCCCTAGACGCTAGGATTATAATTGGTTCCTTCAATGTTGCTGGAGCCAGGAAGGTATTTTGTGAGGTTAGTAACGGCTGCTTCTATACGTTTTAACACTATAATCCACCCTAGATTGTGGAACAGAGGGAAAAGTCCATCGGAGGACACACATCAATAAAGCCTGGTTTTCACTAGCGACGCAAGCACAAGCGCAAGCATAAGAAGCTTATGCCAAGTGAAAACGACACTACGCAAGCATAAGCGCAAGCACAAGGAAAAGGAAAAATTTTGATCCTTGCGCTAGTGCTTGCGCTTATGCTTATGCTTGCGTTAAGCCCGTTTTCAGCGTGAAATAAGCGCTCTTGTGTTTGCGCTTGTGCTTGCGTCGCCAGTGAAAACCAGGCTTAACATTCCTTTGAGGTCGAGAACTGTTCTTTTGAACAAGTGGTATACATTATAGTTGATCATGCCAAGGTGAAACCGGGTGTTGTTTAGATTAGGCGACTGATCCTAGCTTTTTGTGTTTAACTCCACAACCTGTTTTGATCAACTCGCCGGACCTCGCCGGACCGTTTACTCGTTTTCGGCATCTTGTAGACGCGCGTAGAAGCGTACAAGAATGAGACTCTCGCCTGCAAGCAGAGAGATACCAAGACTCTTCTATGGATCTAATCTTCGGCTGCTAGCTTGACACCCTCTGAAGTTAAGCTCAACTACTGGCAACTTAAGTAGCTAAAGAGTAGATATATTTGGTTTTGCTTTGGTGTGGCTTGACCAAAAACAGAGGGCTCATTGTTAACTATAACTCTTGGAGGTCTCAGCCAAGGTTAGTAAGAATACCCAAGCATGCCTACAGCGAGAAATCACTACGACAAACAAACTAGAAGACAACAACAACAACAATAACAATAATAACAATAATAATAATAATAATAATAATAATAATAACTTTGTTTAAGTCTCAAATGTATCTAGCTGAGCACAGATGCTCTACTAATTGGGGAGACTAAATCAAATCAACTCTAAATAAATCAAATGAAATCAAATGTTAGTTTTTGGGGGGAGGAGAAAACCGGAGTACCCGGGGAAAAACCTCTCGGAGATGAGTAGAGAACCAACAAACTCAGCCCACTTATGACGCCGAGTCCGGGAATCGAACCCGGGACACATTGGTGGAAGGCGAGCGCTCTCACCACAAAACAATTCAGAGCTCACAAAGCGCATTTGAGGTCTAACCTTGGACCACTAATAACAAGAATGTGTGGGCTAACCTTGAACAACCTTGGAATTGAAATTCAAATTATCAAAAACATTGATCATAAGAAACCTTCAGCCTAGACAACTGAACATTCTGACCAACGTTCATTCAACGAAGGTTGGACGAATTGTAGGTAAATGCTTAAGGTAAAAACAATGTTATTTGTAGAAGCCGTTCAAGATGCTCGAGATTTTCAAATCATTCATTGCAAAAAAACGAGAACCCAGTTCGTGGATCCTTCTGTGTGCATGAGTGCGCTCTACAAACTCTGAATGAAGTGTTCAACGGCTTCAACACGATTCCACATTTTCGCAAACAAAAGGAACTGTTGAGGCTCTTACATTATGTACATCATTTACTTCATGCATTGCGTGTTATGCCCCAGCATGCTTTAGGCTTTTTGGTGTGAATAAAACGTGGCGCCCCTCTTGTATGTTTGTATTCCTTAACAAAGCGAAATTTAAAGTTTAAGTGAAAGTTTAAACGAACTTGAATTAGTTCCAATACAGTTTCAACAGTGTGGAACGTTCTAACGATGACAACACTGGTCCAACAATCGTTGAAAACCCGGTATTCAGGACTAGTTCGTAATGTGATTTTCTATTTGATATTTTCTTTTTACCCTGGATTGCCCATTTGTTATTTTAAACAAAGGATTATTAAAAAGTAGACCTGTAGACCACAATTCTCTGGTGTTTTCCGTTGAACAAAAATCACCGGTACAAATTTTCGGAATTTTGCTAGTCGAATGGAGCGCGTCAGACTTCGAGGTCACGTGCATTGACATGGTGGAGGTGCTTCGTCCGCTATTATTGGTTTTTCCGCTTGTTCACGTGAGCTCACGCTCGGTAGGGAGACTAAAACCGACATCTATCGCGAATGGAACACAAAAATTTCTATAATTCTTGAAATTCCATCAAAGAGGGTGCACTCAAAACGTATTCCTAAATTTTTTAAAACTTTTCCCGGAACTTTGCCCGTTCCATTCAATTTTGAACCGGAAAACTCGAAAATTGTGATTGAATGGAAAGCGACCCTTGTCGTAATCATCTCATTGATCCTGTTTCTTTTGACTTGACAGGCTTTCAAAAAGAAGATGTATGGATCGCGTTACGCCTGGATAATATTTGGCGAGCTAGAGTCCAAAAGAATGTTTCCTGACGATTCTAGGCAAATTGATTCAATAAACTGTTCAAGTAACGACATAATGAAAGCAGCTGATGGGTACATTTCTATAAGAAAACCGGATTTACGTCAGGACCACAAAAAAACCATTTCTGGATTGGTAAGTTCACAGCCTGAAAAACACTTTTATAGCCATCATCTACTCACTGATGCATAACGAACTCATAAAGTGGCTATTTTCCAGTTGACTTATGGTTCGTTTCGGAGAGAATAGCGGTGCCCGGTAGGGCCGGGGTCTGGTAGGGGTCATTGCTTTGAATCCCGTTTTAAAACTGCAGTCTACCCATGATTGGGTTTATTTCTAAATTCTATTACAAAGTCGGTTTGTTTTACCACTGAGCTCTTGAGCATGACATACAAGGCTTCAGTGGAAGGCCTCATCATTTAAATTATACCGACGGAATAAATAGGTTACCTGTTTTTTTCCGATTTCTTATAGAAGCACAAGTTTCTGTCCGGAGAGAATAGCTCTCTAAAACGTCCTCTTAGCAGAGGTTTCAAAATATAACGTGAACAAAACTTTCTTAGTTGACTTATTAAAACACATACACACACACACACACCGACACATAAGACAATGATTGTTCGGTCTATACGGTATAGCTTAAACGGTGTGTTATTTATATTCTTGCAGACTTCCGAAATGTTTTGGAAGAAATTGCGCCGACTGAAACGCAAGAATCAACAGAAACTGAGAAAGGATACTGCATACGCTTTTGACGCAGTTTGGATAATCGCCTTAGCACTGGATGCTTCCTTTGCCAAAGGAATGACCTACGAGAAACTTGTGAAGCGTGGACACAAAGACCTTTTGGCTATTAGAAAAGGACTAGACAACACAAAATTCCAAGGAATAACTGTAAGGGTTTTTTTCCTGTAATTGTTTTTCTTTTAAGGAAACGCAGCATAACTTAAGGCTGTCCTACTCGTCTTGATGGTGATGCTCGCGTGCCTAAATGGTCCAAGAGCTATGCCACTCCAGCTAGAGCTCTGGACCTTGTTAGGTACGGCTCAGCCTTCCCGGATTGGTGAGGAACGAGAGGCGTTAGAAAGGAAAGCCCCTCATCCTACAGATAGGGCGTAGGGCTAATCAAGAAAATAATACCACAAAAATAAGTGACATGGAGGAGTTTGCTTGGTTTACCACTCAAAAAAGTTGCATAATTCGTATGCCTTCTGTCAGAGCCGAGTGTGTTTAGAGTGCAGGCTAGACCTCAGTTGTATACCCTCGTTTTGCCAAAACATTGCCTCTTTTACATTGTGTACACGTGACTGAGTTTACTGCTGCCGTGAAACAATCCAGCTGAGGTGTATTTTGCTCTGGCTCTACCATAGCTCCCATCCTTACAGACTGGATCTCGTTATTCACCCAAAAATCGAGCGATAAACACAGAATGTAATTCACGTGCATGCTCAGGACAATAAAATTGGATCAGATTGTCTGATGTTTGGATTCTGTAATGGTAAATTAAAGAACCCAGATAATATTAGGTAAAAATGACTTTCTTTTTGTTTCGCAGGGACAGGTGCACTTTTCAAAAAGGAAACATAGAATAGGAACAATTCTCCTAAACCAAAACCGAGGAGGTAAAAATGCAAAATGTGCAGCATTGTAAGAGAATACTCTAATGGGTTTTTCTTAGTTAGTTAGTGAGCTAGTTTGGTTGATTGTTGGTTTAACTGATTGATCATTGGCTAGTTTAGTTTTTCTTTGTGCTTGTTTTCTGTTTTGCTTTGTTGTTCCTCTCGATGGGTGTCGGTCCAACTTGGTCAAAGTCAATATCCAGTTATATACCGTAAAAGCTCTATTAAGTCCCCGGGGGGCTTATTTAATTTCAGGCCTCATTAATGGGGTCTTATTCGAGAGGGGGGCTTAAATAGGGAGGTGGTGGGGGAGGGGGCTTATTTGAAATCTCAAACTCGCCGTTTTCGTCTTACAATAGTTTTTGTACCAAACTCAAACAACTGCATTTATTTAATAAAGAGCAGCAAACAGTATTATGTATTTGAGTGTATATTTGGCTAAAAGCAAACCTGCATGAAGTGAATTTCGTAAGAGGGAATAGGACGGGCTCATTACAAAATCTCATCTTCCAAAGGGGGGGAGACTTATTACAAAAAACGACTTCCAAACGGGGGGCTTATTTGAGGGGGGGGGCTTAATAGAGCTTTTATGGTATGCCCTCGACTATTAAGAGTATTCATCAGGAACACTCAACCTTCGACGGATTTGTTTTCTGCAAATATTGTGTGCTTACGCGCCTGCACTGGTGCCATCGTAATAATATTTAACTACTGAGTACTTCTAACAATTAATCGATTCCAAAAGACAGTTGTTTGAAAAATTGTTGTAAAATATATGGAAAGCAAATTTGGGGAACTCTGTGTTAAATGCAGTTTATTACCACATAGGATCACAAACTTATCACAGTGTGCCTTCGACTAGACAGTTTCCCCCAATTTACTTAAAAGAGAATTATTCTACAAGGCCCGCTGGATATGACATTTTCTTTTTTCTAACTCTTCCGTGATTATCTCAATTTGTTTAACTTGGAAAATGCTGGAGAACCATTCAGGGACTGTATTACTACGAACGGCGCTCACGTTCTCGAGAAAACCGGCTAAAATTTTGTCATTTCACGTTGTTTTGCCGAGGACGTAAAAATACATAGACGTAGAAATGTAAAACGCACGTGCACAGCGATTGTTTTTGCTCATAAACCCATTGTTTTGTGGTGTTCTCGTTGCCGTTGCCGTCCTCTTTGCTAAAGCCCCCTAATGATAGATAACGTGCCTCGTTGGTTATAATCATTTCATATCCAGCAAGCCCGAGTAGAATAATTGTTTTATTACAAAACGACGCATAATTGAGAATCTGAAAAAAAAAAGGAACTCTGAGAAAGAGAAAACCAAAAAAAAAAAAAAAAAATAAATAAATAAAAAAAAAAAAAAAGGAAACATTTGTCCATCACATGACTAAACAAAAAGGTCGCGAAAACCTGTCGGTGTGTTGCAACGTTTCCGAGCAAACTGTCCGATAACAACATTTAAGCTTCAATTTAGGGTCCTTTTTGGAAGAAGTGCAGAGTTTAATTACTCTGAATGGCTGTAAATGGTCAGAAGTTTGGTAAAAAAATATTCAATCATTGCTCAAAGAGGGTGGAACGGCTTTTACGTAGATCCACGAGCCAAAGGAAGCAAATTTGTAATCCATGAAAACAACAGTACCATGGGCAAATTTCATCACATGAAGACAAGATTTCAATTTAATTATTTTGATGGACTGGAACATTGTCGCACCATACCTGGTCGGAAACAAGATATATGAGGGATAAGCAAGACAAATGTCCAGGTTGTGCTCCAAGAAATGGCTTACAGCAATTTTTCTTGATGCTTGTATTAATGCACCTATCAGTATCAAGCCCGAGGGTGGGGGGAGGGGGGTCGGGCAAAGGGTGGGGATTTTGACATTTTCTGAAAAAAATTATCAAAATCCCCACCCCCGGGCAAAAAATAATTGTCAAAAGTATCAAAATCCCCCACCCTGGAGGAAGGGAAGGCGGTCATATACAATAAATAATGTACCAATTCCCCACCCTGGGGACGTGATGTCCGATCAAAATCCCTACCCTGGGGATATACGTGACAGTCAAATTCCCGTCTGTTGCCCGGCCCAATGTATGCAAAATTCAAAAACCCAGAGAACGTTTTCTGACGAGGCTAAATCCCTCAAATTTTGTTAGTGGAACCCTTTGGGTAGTACCATTAATTAGCAATATAACGTTTTGCTGAGAAACAAGCGCTGCACGCATTTTTTTTACAACAGATTTGCATACGAACACTGTAATTTCTGTTGTGTTTTCCTACCCGCCAAGATGGCTTCCAAGACCGTGATAAGTTCGTTTAGTTAAGTTCAAAAACTTTTGGTATTTCCGTAAATAAAAGTGCGTTTTGCTATTCTTTGATTGCACCTGACGTCACGGCGGTCATGTTGGTGGAAATAGCAATAGGAAGAAAGTCTTTTGGGAATTTGACTCTATTATATGCAAACCTTGAGCTACATTTTTCTATTATTTTGCCACCAACATGGCGGTCTTATCACGTGAGTGCAATCAAAGAATTAGCTAAACATCAACAGCCCTTAGCCCTTAGCGCTGCAAGATGTTTTTTAACACGATCCCAGCACTGTTCCTTGTCGTTCTAAAACACTCAGCAATGAAATTTGTATTTCGGTTCCAGTTTCAAACTTTCTACTCGTTAATTCCGCTGCGAGACGACTAATGTTTTAATGGCTGCCGTTTCGAGGGGAAATTCTCTTGAGCTTTCTCTATTGAGCGTTCGGACCGTATAAGGTAGTGCAAGTATATGAGCTGATAGCCTGTGTCCGCCTAGCCTATGAAACGGCTGGAAATCTGATATCCGTAGTTCAGTTTTTAATAGGGAGCTTAAGCAACGACGACGGCAACGAAAACGTCATTTCACAATCTTACTTCTCGCTTAACAATTCTTTGGCGATCATTCCAATTTGTCTAACTTAAAAAATACTGGCGAATTCGCCAGGGGCTAAATTACTACGAACGGCATCAAGGCCAGGAAAAAGAAAGACAATTAAGTTTACCGTCATGGGTTCTCATCTTCTCGAGAAAACATAAAACTTGGTAATTTCACGTTGTTGTTTTGCAGAGGACAGCAAAGAAATGTACCAAAATGTAAAACGCACGTGCAGAGCGATTGTTTTTGCTCATTCAACCTATTGTTTTGTAACGTTTGCGTTGCCGTTGCCTTCCTCGTTGCTTAAGCTCTCTAATAATAGCTATTATCCGGCTTATTAGGGGGTTCAAACAATGACTAACGCAACGGCAACAAGAACGCCTCGAAAGAAGAGGTTTAAGGAGAAAAGAGATCTATTTCCATTGGTCTTCCCTTCACTCTTTAAGCTATGGGAGACAAAACGTTGGTGGAGCATGCGGGAGATAAAATTACTTCCTGCAACGCATGAGCAACATACTTCCTCCCAAACTAAAAAAAAAAAAAATTGGAATTAAGCTTGTGAAGAGCCTGCGGGAAAAGCACAAACAAATTGCTTTTTATAAAATGCGTTATCTAACCTGAAGGGTTTATCTACCATCCAGAGATTAAGGAAACGGTCGTCATTACAGAGACGGGGTTTCTGCGGTTCAACTGTCAAGGGCAAAACAAGATGAGGGGGGCTTACGTGGTCCACTCTGCCCCATAGGGAGATAGTGCCTGAAGCTAACCTTTCTAGGATTGTGCGAGAAATGAATTCCACGAAAGGCTTACACGAGTGATGGTTATAAAAAACTGTTCTAGGCGGAATGTCTGAGTCATACTCTACTCCCTTATAGCTTCCTTTATAGTGCCGGAAGTACTTGTACACGTCAATCTTGTTTCTAATCCAATCGAGAACTTCAACAGCCTTCGGAAAAGTCTCAGAACCAGAAAGCAATTGGTCCCATGCATCGACATGCCTGTGTAGACCCCCAGCATGAAAGGAATCGGGATCACGGAAGGCGAGGTTGGAGATATCCCCAAACGCTTTCCCAGCAACCACGACAGAAATGTACATAGGAAATATGTGCGTATTATAGGCTGCCACACCCTGGGCCTTCAGAGCACTGCCGTCTGGAGAAACCCATGATTCCTGATTGACCCGCACTTGATATGGATCGAAACCTGAAACCAATTCCATTGTGGGGTATGATAACTTCTAAAACGCTTCAAGTGTCGAGACTGGCGGGAAAACGTGAGAAAGACGAAAAACCAGATAAACAAAACGAGCAAGACGGCAAGAAAAGGAGCAAACCCAGGGAGTGACAGCCTTGGCGCCCGGATATCCGAGAGGGTGCTAAGAGACCCCTCCAAGCACTGTCACCGGGAGGAGAGAAAGAAAAAAAGAAAAGGCGCAACTTGGCGGAACGAACAGTTGTTTGCTAAACACGAGAAATATAATATGCAAATAAATATAAAGCGGGGAATAATACGATATCAAGAATACTAATTGGCGAACTAACCCCCGCGCTCCGAAACAAGTCAAGGAGACTAACGAAGATTACAGCGTAAATCATAAAGCCCTCCGGCGCCCGGCAAAATAAGCTCTTCGCCAACTCTGCGGTCGACTACACTTTACCGTGAACCCTGGGGCTTACGAAATTTATTCATTTATTTATTTATATTAAAATATTTAAACAGGTAGCCCAATTCAGTAAAACTGGTTTAAATGGGGACCCGTTAAAAAAGCGCAAAAAGTCATTATGCCCGCCAACCCTGTGGCTCTCTTAACTCATATCGTCAACTCTGTGACCCACAAAAAACAGTGAAATACTCAGTATACCGGCCATCCCTGTAGCCCGTATTGTCAACTCTGTGACTCACTCAAATAATAGCGTAAAATTATTATACTCGCCATATCTGAGGCTCTCTTAGCTCGCATTGTCAACTCTGTGACTCATTCAAATAATAATGGATAAGTATTATACTCGCCATCCCGGTGGCTGTCTTAACTCGTATCGTCAACCCTGTGACTCACAAATAACAGTG
>JAEMWC010000049.1:387500-395000 GCA_016490735.1 Pachyseris speciosa | reverse complement strand
CGCACGCTCAGGGGTAAATGCATCCTTGTAACTTGATTGTGTATTGTACAGAGTGTTTGTGCTTTTTGTGTTTGTCTGGTGAATCTGCACGTTTCAATGACTACCCCTAGTGTCTGTCCTAGATATCTACATTACGGGAGCACTCATTACTTCATTAATTGTAAACTGCACAAGCAGTCTGGTCAAGTCCCCCGGCCAGTGATGTAAGCCGCCATGAAACTATCTTATATGAGCGGTATATAAATACCATTAGCATTAGCATTAGCATTAGCATTAAGCATTACCATTACCATCACCATCACCATTACCATTACCATTACCATTACCATTACCATTACCATTACCATTACGATTACCTTTACCATTGTCAATACCATTAGCATTACCATTGTCAATACCATTGTCAATACCATTGTCAATACCATTACCATTACCATTGTCAATACCATTACCATTACCATTAGCATTACCATTACCATGACACCGGAATGTAAAGTAGGTCAAATTGGTACCTATAATTAGAACTTAAGTTGGTGTAACTTTTCCTTGTAAATGATAGGTCTAATACTAACAAATGTTTAAAACAAAATTTTACTGTTTGGGCGACAGGTAAGAACTGCAGTCCTGTCTGTTGGATTTTCTTTATCGTTCGGCGCCATATTCAGCAAAACTTGGCGTGTCCACAAGATATTCACAGCCGCCACAGCAAACAAGAAAATGGTAAGGGCTGAATATATTAATGTCGTCATCTGATATAAACATTCTGCTTGTAAATAGGTTCAAAGTCCTGTATGGTGGAAACGTTATTAGCGATTTCTTTCACCAATGCGTTAACCTCGACAAAACAATAGTACTGCATGCAATATACTAATATTTCAAGCGTCAGGGAGCGGAAACTATATTGCAGATTACACATACATGTTTCACCAAAGAGGTATTAGACGTCCGAGCATTCCGGATCGAATTGGAATTTACAAATGTTGGTTTTTGAGGAGGGGGAAAAACCGGATTACCCGGAGAAAAACCTCTCGGAGCAGAGAAGAAAACCAACAACAAACCCAACCCACATATGACGTCGAGTCCGGGAATCGAATCCGGGCCTCATGGGTGGGAGGGGAGCGCTCCCACCACTACGCCATCCCTGCTCCCCATTGAATGACGCGCTCAACTACCCAGACACTTTGATGAAAATTGTGTTTTTTTTCGTATTATCGCAGGCCATACGGGATCTTCATCTGCTTGCTATGGTAGCAGGATTGTTATCAGTTGATGTGATATTTTTATCCTGTTGGTTTGGCATGGACCCTCTACAAGCGGAAGAAGTATCATTTGAAGAAAAGGTAATCGTCTAAGCTCAGAGTTCATTCTGTTAATTGCAGAATTATTTGAACTGTATTTTTTCATCAATTATAACTGGTAAGTAAAAAGCGTGAAAGATTAACGTGGCTAAAAATTCCTCGTCATAAGGTGCTAATAAAATGACCATTGTTATCATTGTTCCACAGGGATTGAAGAGCCCAGATGAACAGGACGTTATCATCATTCCCGCGTATTACCATTGCACCTGCAGGTACAGAAGTTACTTCCTGGCGGCACTGTTTGCCTACAAAGGCATTCTGCTATTATTTGGTCTTTTTCTGGCCTGGGAAACACGTAATGTTACCATTCCTGTCTTGAATGACTCCAAGTACATTGGGATGTCTGTTTATAATGTGTTCGTGTTGGCAACGATCGGTGTCATTGTGGCCATTGCTATGGATGGATCCATGCATTATGAAGCTCCTTATGCCATTTCCTCGCTGTGTCTTATCGTTTGCACCACGTTTACGCTTTTGCTGGTGTTTGTGCCAAAGGTAAAATTTTACCATAGATTATTTCAATACTTCACAATGCGGTTTCCGTATTCCATTATTAAAACACGCATTACGTCTACGTAACTCCTAGAAATTGATTCCTCCTAACTTCTAGGTAACTTGTAACCCTCATTTGTTTTATAAAAAGCACCGGGGTTCGACTTTAAAGTGACGTTTTTCAAGCCATGGTATTCTCATTAACACGGAGTTTAACTACCACATGTTTAAACGCCCAAAAGGTACGAAGCCCATCATATCTGTCACTTTTATATAGGAGTCCTCCAGTTCAAACACTGCCAGTGTAATCAGGTATCTGATGAACATACTTACTTTGATAAACATCTCCTGATATAAGGAGCAACATGTTTAATTTTGAGTAAGTACATAACTGCCAAAGCCTTACTATGTGTTATTAGGAAGTATCCATGTGTAAACATCTTGATGTCTTGTTAATGTATTGCCGGATAAAGTCCCGCATACAAGGTGTGTACAGAAATTTTACTTTTTGTGTTCAGATTTACCAGTTCCGTGAAAAGGACGTCGCAGCCGCGACTTCGGAGGCCTTAAGGAGGTACGGTGGCAATACGAACAGAAGTCCAGCTGAGAGTCATATCACGACACGTGCAAGCTCCGTTCCGAAGGAAAGTCACACATCATTTACTTGCAAAGCAACGCAAACAGACTTTGATGATCCAGGCAATGCAGGTAAATTTCAAATAATTATAAATTAGCTAGCTATGATATATTTGAAAAGAAAGCCACACCTTTAACCTAATTATTTCGAAATTGAATCATTTGGTACCATTCCCTTTTAGAATCTTGTGCTGTGAACACTTATTTGCAACATTTTTTTTTCTGTGACTTATTTCTTTACAAACATTTGGAGGGTTTTTTTTTCTGTTTCTGTGCTGTAGATGTGATTTCAAATTTTTATCTTGTGGATGTTCAAGATAAAAACTAATGCTCAGTTGCATTTCTTTGTTGACAAGATACTTGTCTGTACTAATTATAGTACAAACTCGTTTATTATTATTGGAATACTTTAGCAAGGACCACCATTGCAAAATGAAAGAGCCTGATCCTGTAATATGTCTAATTAGCTATAAAATCGTAAACTAAAAAACGGTAAAAAACAAGCAAAGCTGGTTATACGGCGAGGAATATATATTTATCGTTTATTATTGCTTTTATGCAGAGGAAGTTACGTTTGAGAACCAAGGCTTCATTACAGATGACATTCCTGAGGAGAATCGATTGGACGTCGTTCATTTCAACGAGACGGTGGTGGTAGAGTTTAATTGTCAGACCAATGAGATTGTGTTCACAAGTAAAGGTGCCGGAACTGCATGTAGCTTGGCCTAAGAAAAAAGACAGATAACTTTTGTGATAAATTTCGTGAATAAATTAAAGTGATACTATTTATATGTTGGTAAGCGGGGGAGTGGTACAGAGGGTGAGAAAATAGGCATAAGAGTTTGCCATCAGAAGGTTACTTTTAATTTTTTGGTGATGGATTCAAAGTTATAATCTGCCGATATATTCAAAACGTTTTTTAGCAAGCAGACTTCGAGTGTTAAATAACCTTTGTTTTTTTTTTTTTTTGGTTCTATTTTTACGCCTGCAACGCAAAGGGAAGCTTCGGGTACAAAACTGTGCTGCTACATGAAGGTTATAGTTACAATTCCACGAAATACAAGGATTGTCTTGATGGACAAGCCCAAAGTTATTTCTCAGCCTATTCTCAACATCGAACTTATGATGTTCATGGCTAAAAGCTAGGACTAAAGATAAGTTATCTATTGATAAAGTCAATCTAGAGTCGTCTAAGGGCTACCCTTTTTAATGATTGTATATAATTTTATTCCAGTACCAGTCATCAATATATACATTTTTGTTTTGTTTTATGTTTAGTTATTCTACACAGGACCCATACTGATAACAGTTTTTATAACTGAAATGGTTATCTTGTTAAAATATATTATTATTATTATCATTATCATTATCATTATCATTATCATTATCATTATCATTATCATTATCATTATCATTATCATAATATTATTACCATTATTATTATTATTATTATTAATATGCTGGTGCCACTCCCCTACGTTAATTTGTTATGTAATGTTACTATAGTCTAGAATGTGGGTTGGGGTGGGGAAGGGTCTTATAGACTGGACAATAATTGGGGGAAACTGAATTCCCATACCAAGATTACTCTCTAAAATTAAAAATCGTAAGATGATACTTGCACACAAATTATTTAAAATGCATTTAGAAAGTAAATCTAATCAAACTATGCACATAACTATATCCGCACCTCAGCGCAAGTAATCCAAAAGGGAAGTTTGAAAACAGTTTAAGAAAGTGCTTGTATAAGAAGTTGCTTGTTTGATGGAATGTTATTTCAGTCTAAATATAATCGTTAAAAAGCAAAAATTAAAAATTGGTCGTAAGGTCGGTATTTGGTCCAGTTTCAAAAGGTTTCAGTTGGAACATTAAAATAAAATTTGAAAACAACTTAAAAGAGTCTAGGTCATAATGTCCTAATATAATTTTGAACATCTGTTTCAAACAGAAAAACTTCCTTACAAGCTCTAGGGATGTCCACGTAGCTCCTCTAGCATTTCTTGATATGTTTCTCCGCCCGCAGATCAGTCGAGTTGATCGCCTTTAAATTGACTCGATGTTATTAATATGCTTAACCAGGTATTGACTCCACACCTGACAGCCGTATTCCAAATTTTGGACGAACTATGGTCTTAGAGGCCGTCGATACTCCCACGGGGTCATTTATTCCAAAGGTTTGTCGTATAAAACCTAGAACTCGATTAGCCTTAATTCCCACAGATATAGTTGACATGGTAATCCCACGAAAGTGATGACTCAAGCTATATGACAAGGTGTTTGTGATGATGTTCACTAAATAACTGGAAATTAGAAAGAAGTGTTATGATATGATGATGAAATGCTCGTGACATTCTACTGACTTGACAGCTACACTGGTTAAGGACACTGGGCAATAACCATCCACTGACGTCTGTTCCCCAGACTTGAAAATTCCAGTCAGTAGGTAGTCCACCCTTAGAAAGAGAGTAACTGAAAAACTTTGTCAGAGATGGTGCTAGTTCCATGTGACATTGGTCGAGCAATCTCGGAGAAATACCATCATTCTGTTTCACAAGTATCAAATCATCCATCGAAGGTCCAGATAAATCAGAGAAACAATCACACGCGCACGTATTCAGGCAAATGAAATAAATCAATCGTTTCAGTGGAGTAGGGATGTTGTACTATATTCTGTTTGCAGATCATGCGATTAATATAAACGTTCTAAACTGTTTCCAAGTCTCTTCAAGTATTTTAATAGACCTCTTTCCTCTAAGAAAAGGACGAGTATATTACTGATTAAGCTCACGGTGAACTGAGGTGATGTGGATCTCTGACGAAATGTATCTTGTGACCCGATAAGACAAGGATGGCTACATAGTTGCATTGTCGTGGTAATTCTCACGCTTCCAAATGCAACCGTAGTGACTGAAAGGGCATTTTTTGCTACGACGCGTCTTTCAACCTAGTGACTCCCGACACAAATCCTGCACGTGCATGCGTGCAAAATAAAGAGGAGCCTGAAAGAGTGGGTTCTAAAAGAGTCCACTTTTCTGCTGAAGTTGCGTTCATAACTGGGAGAGTCCATCACATCTTTAATCATTCACCCGCAGTTCACATGTATCTCAATTGTTTTGGTTGGCGAGACATGCTGTTGCCAAGGGAAAATGGTTGACAAGACAGCAAGAGAATACTTATTAGACAGCGTCAATACTTATTGTTCACAGAAACACCGTGAAATTTAATTCTACTGCATCTAGTTCTTTACATTTCGTTTAAAGGTTACAAGAAGTAATTTAATCTCTGGATATTCATACGTTATGCCCTACATTGACGGTATAAGTTGCTTGCAATTTTCCTTCTTTTTGCTTAAATTTGGGTTTTAAATTGGCTTTTGTATTTATTTTCTTGCCAATTTTAAACTTTAAACGAGCACCTTTCATAACATTTTAAACTTGTTTAAAATTTCCATTCCAAAAGAGACTGTCACTAGTTACGAATTGTGGGATTGTCTGTGATTGTTTTAAACTCAAAGTGGTTGTCCATTTTTTTTAAAATATTAACTTGTCTGCTTTTATCAAGAACTTTTGGAATGGAAACTGTTTAAACGGTAGTAGCGGTGTGCTTTGCAGGGAAAGCTGTTTTGATTTAACAGAGCTGCTTTAGCGGAAATATTAGTTACCTTCTGTCAGTACTATACGATTCCACTATCCCTTGGCTCGTTCGAGCCTCCTCATAATGTGTGGAGTGAGGAACATTTATGCACTGCGTATAGAAAAATGCAATTTAATCTGTGCTTTGACCGGTTCTTATCTAACAATCGTTTTGAGTTTCGAACTAGAACGTTAAAATACATTTCAAAACAAAATAAAATCATTATTAGAGCGGTTTTCAATTGAGTGTCGAAAGTAATTCTCATTTTGCTTTGCTTTTGCATTGCTTCGCTCTGTGATTGGCCAGGAAAACCCGCGCCATTTTCTTAACCAGTCTGAAGCAAACCAAAACCTTGCACGCGCGTATTTTCCCACGCTTTGTGCCGGCTACATGAAATAGCTTCGTATTCTGATTGGCTCATCGCACTGCGTACTTCTGTTGTGATTGGTAAGAGTAATTGCTTTGGTTTGGTTTTACGACACTAAGTTGAAAAGCGCTCTATTAAGACGCAACTTGCATTTCAGCTTCCTCGATCCTTGATCCCTTGCTAAACGGTTAAACATTTTTGTCCAACATCGGAACATTAAAGAATGAATATGTGAGTTATAAATACTGCTTTAGCAGTAATGGAATTAAAGCCTGAAAAAAAAAATCAGGCTTTACGAGTTTCGAACCCATGACCTCCGCGATTCCGGTGCAATGCTCTATCAACTGAGCAAACAAACCAACTGGCAGCTGGTCGTTTGGTTGGTTCCTAATATACCCGTGAGAGATGAATATGCAAGAATAAATATATGAAAATCATATATTGGAACTGCGGATTAAAGAATGAATATGTTAATGACGCAGTTATAAACACTACTTAAGCATTAGCGAAACTAGATCCTGAAAAAAGTCAGGCTTGTACGGGGTTTGAACCCATGACCTCTGTGATACCGGTGCAGTGCTCTACCAACTGAGCTAACAAGCCAACTGGGAGTCGGTCGTTTTGTTGGTTTGTAATAAACCCGTGAGTGATGAATAAATGACTACGAATATATGGAAATCAAGGTAGGTGGGTAGGTAGGTATGTAGGTAGGTAGATAGGTATGTATGTAAGTAGGTAGGTAGGTAGGTAGGTAGGTAGGTAGGTAGGCAGGTAGGTAAGTAGGTAGGTAGGTAGGTAGGTAGGTAAGTAGGTAGGTAGGTAGGTAGGTATGTAAGTAGGTAGGTAGGTAAGTAGGTAGGTAGGCAGGTAGGTAAGTAGGTAGGTAGGTAGGTAGGTAGGTAAGTAGGTAGGTAGGTAGGTAGGTAGGTAGGCAGGTAGGTAGGTAAGTAGGTAGGTAGGTAGGTAGGTAGGTATGTAAGTAGGTAGGTAGGTAGATAAGTATGTAGGTAGGTA
>JAEMWC010000049.1:345000-382500 GCA_016490735.1 Pachyseris speciosa | reverse complement strand
TTTTTAGAAACTCCCTTTTCGGTTTAGAAAGTGTCAGATCAGTGGCCCTGTTACGTAGATGGTATTTAACCTGATCGACATTGGTAGTCTTTACACTAGCGCAAAGGTAAACTTAGGAACATTTCAAGTCTAGTAATTTTTTGATACTGCAAGTAAATTTTTCTGACTTAACACTTCACACACAAGTGATGTTTTTTTTAAATTTAAGATCTAACTTTAGCTGATTTCCCACATTTGACGGACAGGCTAAGCTCAAGAAACCGCAAGTTGGCTAACTCGGTTTCAATTTCTTGAATCGTTTCAACTCTCCGACTATAATAAGATGCAAAGTATAATGTCTTGGGATTTTACGTAGGCCCTCACACGCACAACTTTGGAACATTTTGGTTAAGTAAACTTAGCAGTTTTTAAGTCTTACTTAGCAGCTTAGTGTAAAGACCACCATTCCTTCTAACAAAAGAGTTCCTAAGGCTAGGGGGCGGTGTAGTTATTTAAAAGTTTATACATTAAAATTGACTTTGATCGTCAAGGATTCGAATGGATACCTCTCTACCAGTGTTTACAGAAAGCCTACACACACTGACCAGTACCTAGCGTATGATTTACACCACCCGCAATCTGTAAAACGCTGTATTATCAAGTGCCTGTACGATCAATCTAAACACCTCATAACAAAACCATCAGTTATCTCTCATGAAAAGAAAACACCTCTCATCGGTCCTTGTTTCCAACGGTTATCTATTTTCGTTTGTAAAAAATCTTGCGAAAACTAAGGGACGAACAGCCAGTAAAGAACCTGAACCCGGAATTAAATCTACTGTGTTTCTACCATACGGCAAAGGCACATCGGAGGCTCTTCGCCGTTGCCTACAACAACAAGGCATACGGACTGTTTTCAGATCTGACACAAATCTTAGATCACACCTAGTGCGACCTAAGGACATTGTCGATCCAGTAAAACAAGACGGAGTAGCCTACAAGATTCCCTGCGAATGTGGTAAGGTTTATATTGGAGAGACGGGAAGATCTATGCATGAACGGATTAAGGAACACGATAGAGACATACGGCTTGCTCGAACCCAATCCTCCGCCGTTTCAGAACATAGCAACGCGACCGGACATTATCCGCTCTGGGACGAAGTTAAATTTATTGACCGAGACCCACATTGGTACACCCGTAGGGTTAAAGAGGCTATTCACATAAGACGTCACCCTAACAACATTAACAGGGACAGTGGAATTGAAATTCCTGAAGCCTGGATGCCCACGATCAGACAACACAACAGCCGATCAGTACCAAAGCGGACCGCTGAGGGAACAATTTCTAGTCTAGTCGAAATCCTCTAATCAACAGCCTAAGCGAGGATCGAAACGCACCAATCATGACCAGCCACGGTGCTTCTTATTCTCACACGCAACCAGTCGACACCATCGCCTGATGAAGACCAGCAGTATAGCGGTCGAAACGTCGCGATCTACATCTTTGTGACTCAATCGTGAGACAAAAGATTAACTCAGCTATCAATTGACTTTGCATTGCGCCGTCTATCGTCAATTGTTTCCTAAGAAAGAGAGTCACTGATTAAGTCTGCAGAGCGAATGTCATAATTGGCACCCGCGAGAACTCTAGCGGCACTTACTGGAATCTTTGCAGCTTATCTTTCAATAATTTGCCGCAGGTGTTCCACAGTATTCAAAATATGGCTGAACTAAGCCCTTATAGACTGTTTCCAGAATGGCTACGGGAACAAGATTCTAGATGCGCCGCATGGCTCCTATACCCGCGCTAACCTTTTTACAAATCACATCGACATGACAGTCCCAGCTAACCTTTCATCTATCTGGATCCCTAGGCTCTTATGTGCGCTGGTTGATTATTTACCACAACAGGTTGCTCACTTGCCTTATTCAGATTATAGGAGGAGCCAATAAACAAAAGTCTTGATATAGAGGGATGCATTTGAGTTTAATTCTTGATAAGCCACTTTCGGGCTTGAGCAAGATCAGAATTAAGTTTCGCGATAAGTTTGTTAGCATCGTGAGAAGAAGCGGAGATTTGATTATCATCCGCATACATACATGGAGTGGTTAATGTTAGACTGTCAGGTAAATCGTTAATGTATAATGAAAACAAAAGCGGTCCTAAAATTGACCCTTGGGGGACTCCGCAAGTGATAATTTTTTAGATGACGGTTGACCGTTGATGATGCATTGGTGTTCCCTATTCGTTAGGTCTGAGTTAAACCAGTTCAACTGCATACCAATGACCATATATTTGAACTGCGGATTAAAGAATGAATATGTGAGTAATAATTGGAAGAACCTGTTTCGACGTTTAGCCATCTGTCTCTAATTTGCACTTTGATGACCATACGTTAAAAGCAAGCGATCATAACTGGTCACTTCACGCCATAGTTTCAGTGGTAATACGTAAAGAGCGTTTTGTGGACTCACTCTGTCCGATATTTGGTCATACATTGTTTGTGCATTTGGCCATCAAACGCGTGTGTAGGTGGCAAAAACGGTGTTGGGGATTTGTATTCCCATCCCTCAGAATCATGCGTATACTAACATAAAAAACACCAAAATGTTGAGACAACGAAATACAGTCGTGTTTATTTCTTTAAGCCAGACTGCTTGAGGTTACGCCAGGGTCTTCATTTGTGACCACAGTCTCTCTACTCAGGGGACTTAAATCTGCCGCCACCGTCTCATTCAAATGAATGTCGTCCAGTCGTTGCTCCTGAGGGACTTCATCAGTAATGAAGCCTTGGTTTTTGAACACGACTTCGTCTGCATAAAAAAAAAGTGACAAAAATGGGTGGCAATGTATCTATTACAGGACAGGGAACTGGTCATAACTGAAACACAGCTATTATATGCACTGGTTGTCACGCCGGTACCAGCCAGTAGGATATGAAAAAAAGAGTAATTTCTTTGAACGTTTTGAAGGAAATGAGTCAAAGAAAGAAATCATTAAATAATCAGAAATTATGGGTGTCCTCTTTTACAATCGGCAATTGCAAGGTGATTGTATGTAAGGGAAGAGTAAAAACAGGATAGACTTTAAAAAATGTATATTAGGTTAAACGAGTAGCTTTCCCCTTCTTCTGTATTATGGTATATTTTATAGATAGTTGGAATCTACCTGCACTGCCTGGATCATCACAGTCTGTTTGCGTTGCTTTGCATGTAAATGAAGTTTTACTTTCCTTCAGAACAGAAATTGCGTGTGTCATGATATGACTCTCAGGTGGATTGCTGTTGGCATTGTCATCAAACCTTCGTAAGGCCTGTGAAGTCGTGGCTGCGAGGCCCTTTACACGGAACTGGTAAATCTGAAAACGAAAATGCCTAAAGTTGTTGCAAAATTTCTGAGAGTTTTCCAAAAATCGGGGTAAGTTTTGAGGAAGTCACTTACTTTCTGAAGATCGAACATGTTCCTTCTTTCGTCAGAAAATGTTTATTTCAATAAACACGTCCCTCAGGCACCTGATAACATTGATAGAGTGCAGTCGTCACGATAATACGATCCGTTTTTTATGTAACGATCGGGAGGTTAATTGTTGGACACTCCATTAAAAAAGTAGATTTCCGGAAAATATGTCCGCCCCTTGTTATTGAAAAGACAGTGTCCTGCCTTTGGCTATTTAATGAACGAAAATATGTAGTTTATTTGATGCAATGAAGATAATTAATCTCTCTATTAGAGAGATTAAGCATGACGTTATGTCAAACGGCAAACGGCAAAAATGAAACTTTTGCCGTCTGTCTTCAGCTGTTTGTACAGTAGAGTGGAAATATTTATATCTGCGGTAAATAGTAGGGGACATTTGTCCATTTTTGTGTGATTTATTTAAGGATTACAAGAAGAGAATAAGAAATCAGAGGTACTCTTTGTCGTTTGCCGTCTGCCGTAAACGCCATGCTTAAACTTTCTAATATTTAGAGAAATCGACGGCAGCTAAATTTTGCAATAGACTAAAGGGATTAGTTTCTAAAGAAACTGTGGTGCTGCGTCGGTGGGGAAGTGAAACACGAAAATTTGGTTTATCAACGGAGTTGATAATGTAAATTGACCACCGTACAGGGATTCGATTAGCTGACGTTTCGAGCGTTAGCCCTTCGTCGGAGCGAATCGAGGAATTGTGGGTTGTGTATGGTTTATATACAGGAAATGGAGCTACGCTATTGGTGGTAACATGGTAACGTGAAAAACATGAATAAATTAATTGAATGAAAAGCGCTCGTTGACACCGTGGGGATTAAGAGTGCCAATTTGAAAGATCAGTTTTTGCTCGAGATTTTTACGGCTTTCCGTGGTACCTTGATGTAGGGAAAGGCCGGAGATCGACATGTGTTGTTTGGAATGGTTAGGGAGATTAAAATGCCGAGCGACAGGTTTGGATGCGTCTTTGTCATCTTTCTCAACATCACGAAGATGTTCTCGGAATCGGTCACCTAGTCGTCTTCCTGTTTCGCCGATGTATAACTTTTTGCATAATGTGCAGGTTATGCAATAGATAACATTTGCGGAGGTACACGTGAAACGATCAGTGATCTTAACAGATCGCTTAGGGCCCGATATTTTGTCAGTGTTTTGAATGAAAGGACAAGTTTTGCATCGCGAGCGCGCGCATTTAAAAGTGCCAGGTTGTTCAGTCGTTTTGAATGCGCTTTTAACTAGAAAGTTACCTACATTTTTGTCGCGTTTGAATGAAATCAGCGGTGGTTCCGAAAAGATTCTAGCAGTTTCTGGATCATTTTGCAGTATCTTAAAGTTATTAAGAATGATGGCTTTAACTGGGTTATTATGCGGGTGAAATGTGAGGGTGAATGGAATTCTGTCATTCTTTTCCTTTTGTGACGTCTGTAGTGCTGACTGTTGATCAATCTGCTGAGCGCGGTGATGGCCCGATTGAACTACAGAATCAGGATAGCCACGTTTCTCGAAAAAATGGCACATTTCCTCTGATTTGTTGGAAAAATCAGAGTCATCACTACATAGACGTCGAAGTCTAAGAAATTGAGAATAGGGAATGGCGTTTTTGACATGAGATGGATGTGAAGATGAATACAACAAATAACTGTGAGAATCGGTGGGTTTGTAGTGCACACTGGTACATAAGCCGTTGCCGCTGATAAAAACTTTGATATCAAGAAAGGCCAGGGAAGTTTCCGAAATTTCCCAGGTATATTTTAGAGCCGGGTGAAAGGAATTAACGGCGCTTATAAATTGATTGATTTCCTCCTTGCTAGACGAAATTGCGCCGATACAGTCGTCAATGTAGCGACCGTAGAGTTCAGGTTTAGGACCGTTGTACTGATTGAAAAATTGGTACTCGACGTACCCTACAAAAAGATTGGCGTAGCTAGGTCCCATTTTTGTGCCCATCGCTACACCATTAATTTGCTTGTAATAGTTATCAGCGAAAGAAAAACAGTTAAGTGTTAAAACTAGTTCAGCTAGGCGGAGTAGCGTTTCCGAGCTAGGTTCCTTGACGGTGCGTTGATCGAAAAAATACTTAAGTGCTTGAAGACCTTCGCCGTTAGGAATGACAGTGTATAGAGATGTAATATCCATGGTGAAAATTAGTTTGTCTTCGCCGGTGAAATTGAAATCGCGGAAAATTTCAAGTGCGTGTTGACTGTCTTTAATGTAAGATGGCAAAGATTTGACGATGGGCGCCATAATCTTGTCTAAATAGCTAGATATGAGTTCGGTAGGGCAACTACAGGCAGAAACGATAGGTCGACCCGGGTTGTTAGGTTTGTGGATTTTGGGTAAAAAGTAAATACACGAAGTTCTCGGAGTAGTTATGATGAGATTAGTAGCGGTAGCCGGCAATTCTTGTTTGACTATTAGGTCCTGAATCGTGTCTTTGACAATTTTTTGGTTGGTGGAAGTGAGATCCTTCTCGACTTTAGCATAAAAGGAGGTGTCAGAAAGTTGCCGCAAAGCTTCTTCTTTGTAAAGGTCGGACCGCCAAACAACTACCGCGCCGCCTTTGTCGGCCGATTTGACAATTACATCTTTCCGCTTGCTAAGATTTTTGAGCGCCGCCCACTCTTCCGAAGGAAGGTTGGAAAATTTAGTGTCACAATTGAATTTTAGTTTTTGAACGTCACGACGGCATTTTTTGATGAAAAAATCTAAAGAGGCGAACTGGCCCTCTGGGGGAGTCCATTTTGATTTGCGAACACGAAGTGTTTCAAAAATATCTTTGTCAGAGGTGTTAGAATCGTCTTCTTTGTCGTGGAAAAAAGCTTTTAACTGAATGCGGCGAAGGAATTTTTCGACGTCTTGCTTAACTGAAAATTCGTCGTTGCCTACAATATAAAGTTATTCCAAAAGGTTTTCGATCTAATTTTCATGCGTCCACGTTCTCTCGCTCCAATCAATATCTCTACCAAATTCAATGCGCTCAAGATTCTTTTTCACGCAACATCATGAGGATCACAATCAGAGCTATGTGCCAAAAGCGTCATGACCTAGACAAACGAATTCTCCAGTGCCGCTCCGAACTGTTCAAAATCTGTCCAGCTGTTTTGGTTAATTCTATCCGCGCCAAAATCCAGGAACTTAATTCTAAACTTTTTAACCACTTACACCAAATTAAGAGCCAAAAACTTGAACACTTAATAGGTCCTAAAATTACCAATCATACGTCATTCGATAACCATAATACCGTAGTTACCATTCCAGAAAATCTTCCGTTAACTGACTCAGAGAAATCTGTTCTCAGTAAGGGCCTTAATTTTGTTCCAATTGCTAAACGCACCAACGAATTTTCAGTTAAGCAAGACGTCGAAAAATTCCTTCGCCGCATTCAGTTAAAAGCTTTTTTCCACGACAAAGAAGACGATTCTAACACCTCTGACAAAGATATTTTTGAAACACTTCGTGTTCGCAAATCAAAATGGACTCCCCCAGAGGGCCAGTTCGCCTCTTTAGATTTTTTCATCAAAAAATGCCGTCGTGACGTTCAAAAACTAAAATTCAATTGTGACACTAAATTTTCCAACCTTCCTTCGGAAGAGTGGGCGGCGCTCAAAAATCTTAGCAAGCGGAAAGATGTAATTGTCAAATCGGCCGACAAAGGCGGCGCGGTAGTTGTTTGGCGGTCCGACCTTTACAAAGAAGAAGCTTTGCGGCAACTTTCTGACACCTCCTTTTATGCTAAAGTCGAGAAGGATCTCACTTCCACCAACCAAAAAATTGTCAAAGACACGATTCAGGACCTAATAGTCAAACAAGAATTGCCGGCTACCGCTACTAATCTCATCATAACTACTCCGAGAACTTCGTGTATTTACTTTTTACCCAAAATCCACAAACCTAACAACCCGGGTCGACCTATCGTTTCTGCCTGTAGTTGCCCTACCGAACTCATATCTAGCTATTTAGACAAGATTATGGCGCCCATCGTCAAATCTTTGCCATCTTACATTAAAGACAGTCAACACGCACTTGAAATTTTCCGCGATTTCAATTTCACCGGCGAAGACAAACTAATTTTCACCATGGATATTACATCTCTATACACTGTCATTCCTAACGGCGAAGGTCTTCAAGCACTTAAGTATTTTTTCGATCAACGCACCGTCAAGGAACCTAGCTCGGAAACGCTACTCCGCCTAGCTGAACTAGTTTTAACACTTAACTGTTTTTCTTTCGCTGATAACTATTACAAGCAAATTAATGGTGTAGCGATGGGCACAAAAATGGGACCTAGCTACGCCAATCTTTTTGTAAGGTACGTCGAGTACCAATTTTTCAATCAGTACAACGGTCCTAAACCTGAACTCTACGGTCGCTACATTGACGACTGTATCGGCGCAATTTCGTCTAGCAAGGAGGAAATCAATCAATTTATAAGCGCCGTTAATTCCTTTCACCCGGCTCTAAAATATACCTGGGAAATTTCGGAAACTTCCCTGGCCTTTCTTGATATCAAAGTTTTTATCAGCGGCAACGGCTTATGTACCAGTGTGCACTACAAACCCACCGATTCTCACAGTTATTTGTTGTATTCATCTTCACATCCATCTCATGTCAAAAACGCCATTCCCTATTCTCAATTTCTTAGACTTCGACGTCTATGTAGTGATGACTCTGATTTTTCCAACAAATCAGAGGAAATGTGCCATTTTTTCGAGAAACGTGGCTATCCTGATTCTGTAGTTCAATCGGGCCATCACCGCGCTCAGCAGATTGATCAACAGTCAGCACTACAGACGTCACAAAAGGAAAAGAATGACAGAATTCCATTCACCCTCACATTTCACCCGCATAATAACCCAGTTAAAGCCATCATTCTTAATAACTTTAAGATACTGCAAAATGATCCAGAAACTGCTAGAATCTTTTCGGAACCACCGCTGATTTCATTCAAACGCGACAAAAATGTAGGTAACTTTCTAGTTAAAAGCGCATTCAAAACGACTGAACAACCTGGCACTTTTAAATGCGCGCGCTCGCGATGCAAAACTTGTCCTTTCATTCAAAACACTGACAAAATATCGGGCCCTAAGCGATCTGTTAAGATCACTGATCGTTTCACGTGTACCTCCGCAAATGTTATCTATTGCATAACCTGCACATTATGCAAAAAGTTATACATCGGCGAAACAGGAAGACGACTAGGTGACCGATTCCGAGAACATCTTCGTGATGTTGAGAAAGATGACAAAGACGCATCCAAACCTGTCGCTCGGCATTTTAATCTCCCTAACCATTCCAAACAACACATGTCGATCTCCGGCCTTTCCCTACATCAAGGTACCACGGAAAGCCGTAAAAATCTCGAGCAAAAACTGATCTTTCAAATTGGCACTCTTAATCCCCACGGTGTCAACGAGCGCTTTTCATTCAATTAATTTATTCATGTTTTTCACGTTACCATGTTACCACCAATAGCGTAGCTCCATTTCCTGTATATAAACCATACACAACCCACAATTCCTCGATTCGCTCCGACGAAGGGCTAACGCTCGAAACGTCAGCTAATCGAATCCCTGTACGGTGGTCAATTTACATTATCAACTCCGTTGATAAACCAAATTTTCGTGTTTAAATTTTGCAATATATTACCTTCGGCACAAACACCAGCAAAAGCGTAACCGTGGTGCAAACGATAAGACAGAGCGAGGAAATGGCATAAGGAGCTTCATAGTACATGGATCTATCCAGAGCAATGGCCACAATGGCACCGATCGTTGTCAATACGAACACGTTATAAACAGACATCCCAATGTACTTGGAGTCATTTAAGGCAGGTATGGTCACATTGCGTGTTTCCCAGGCCAGAAAAAGACCAAACAACAGCAGAATGCCTTTGTAGGCAAACAGCGCCCCCAGAAAGTAACTTTTGTACCTGCAGGTGCAATGGTATAACGCGGGAACGATGATGGTGTCCTGTTCATCTGGACTTTTCATGCCCTGTGGAACAATGACGACAAATGACTTATTTAACTAACACCTTATTACATGGACATTTTGACGCCGTTAACTCTTCGCGCGTTTCACCAGTAAGAGTTGTTGGGAAATATGTTTAATGAAAATAATTCTGTAGATTGACTCTGAGCTACACGCTCACCGCTTCTTCAAATGATAATTGTTCAGCTTGTAGAGGGTCCATGGCAAACCAACAAGACAAAAACACCACATCGACTGATAACAATCCTGCTTCCATAGCAAGCAGATGAAGATCCCGTATGGCCTGCGATAACGCAAAAACAATAATTAACGAGTTTCCATCAACATGTCAGGCGGTGAGCTTAGTACGTCAGTCACTTAGTTAGTTTACAAAATTCTTTAAAAATTCTCGTATGCTGATGGGCTCGCAGCTATTTTTTTTCTTTTTTTATAAGAGTGCAGGCAATAAAATGTCGCCGCATGTAACGCAACAGCAGGTAAATTTTGTCATTGGTTGCTGTACGAAGAACGTGTTTGCACTTTCCAATAATATGAAATCCGATATGATTCAAAATTTCAGTCAGTTTGTACATTTGACAAAACGAGAAACAGTCTTAAAATATACACAAAATTAAAAAAAAGAAAAAAAAAAAAAAAAAAAAAAGAAAGAATAAAGAAAGAAAGAGAAGCCCCTTCCTGTAAGTTTATTTTACATGAGATGGGCCTTAATTCATAAAATCGTAGCCGGTGCTGTCTTCAGGAGCACCGATTCCTTGCCAATTTACCAGTTTCAACGTTATATGACGGCATTTTTATACCATACCATATCATACCATACCATATTATATATATATATATATATATATATATATATATATATATATATATATATATATATATATAAATACTTGTTTCTTGGGTAGAATGTATTTCGTAGAGCGCTCAACTCATTTGATTGAGTAGCATTGACTATAACTTCACAGGAGTTCAGGCTTCAGGAGTAATCATCGTTTTATTGCGACAGTGCTGTTTCGTATGGTTCAAAATTATATGACCACACTCATCAGGCAACTTTAACGATTTAGACTAAATCGTTAAAGTTGCCTGATGAGTGTGGTCATATAATTTTGAACCATACGAAACAGCACTGTCGCAATAAAACGATGATTACTCCTGAAGCCTGAACTCCTGTGAAGTTATATATATATATATATATATATATATATATATATATATATATATATATATATATATATATATATATAGTATGGTATGGTATGGTATGGTATGGTATGGTATGGTACAGATTATAGCCTATTCAATGGAACATATCTATTCCCCTCCTGATCCTGCCGACTGCTGATTAACAGCACGGCACTATCGTTTTCTTCAAGCAATCGTCTCCAGAGAGTCTTGTCAATCATGAAAAAAAGGCGCAAAATCTATGAATCAAGTTAACGTAGCGGTTTTAGGGTTGCAGGCGCATCAATGACTGCGTTGTGACATATTATGTGTCAATCTGCCTGTTCGGTGGGACATGTTTAATCTCCTCTTCAGATTCCGCTCAAAAATGTTTTGAAATACCACCAGACGGTTGACATCCCACAAGGGCACTGAAGGTTGCTGGGGAACATTTTTGGTGTCCAGCTACTAATTCCAATTTTAAACCTTCATTAAATCTTCAATATTCCCCATTTCCCTAAATTTGACAAATCCTTTGAGAAAAACTATCCCTTCCCAAATATGCCCAATAATCACCAATAATTTCAAAAATTTCCCACAATACAGCTTCGTGGGATGAGCATAGGGATTTTCGATTGCTTGAAACGCGAACGAGATATTAACGTCAAATCCATGTTGAGCGCCTCAAAAACGGTGTTTAGGTTAAGTCCCGCCTTAAGAGTATTGGTCAAAGGAATCCCTGGTAAAAAATTTGCCTATCATACTTGCATATGGGTAAAGAGTATTGTTGACCATGACAAAAAGAATGCAAAATCCATGCATGATCGAATCAAATCAACATAGTGGATGATAAAATCTAAGGTTAAATTTGAAGAGCTGTACTCTACTAGAGTTACAGCTAATTATAAACAGTAGGCTTATGTTGGATGAATGGGGTCATTAATTAAGCCCTTACCATTTTCTTGTTTACCTTGGCGGCTGTGAATATCTTGTGGACCCGCCAAGTTTTGCTAAACATGGCACCGAACGATAAAGAAAATCCAATAGCCAGCACTGCAGTTTTTAACTGTCGATCAAATTAAAGTTTAGTTATAACATTTGTTAGTCTTAGACGAGTCATTTACAAGGAAAAGTAAAACCAAGTTACGTTATAGGTACTAATATGAACTACTTTGCATTCCCATGCCAATGTAACTTGCAGATTCACCAGGCAAACATAAAAAGCACAAACACTCCGCTGTACAATACATTGTCTGTGAACTTACATGGCTACCACTGGGCGTACGTAACAAGTACTAAGTGTAATTATTTCTGTTGGGTTTTCAAAAGGAAGGCACTCTCACTACGGTGGCATTGCATCGTTGTTCTTAAGGGGGGATCACTCTGGTAAGTACATTAGAGTCCTAACCCTCTGTATTCGCGTTAGCCTGCTTTGTTGTTATTCGTTTCATTAAAGTTTGACTGGAAGAGGTTGCCGTAAGAAACAGCAAACGTTTGTGGCTGAAGCTGTAAGTTTTCTTTCCTTTAAGGAAATGATCTACAGTATCCTCTCCGAAGGTTTGTCGGGCTTTGCGAAAGTTACAAATGAAGAAAACTAATCATAAATGATGGTTGCAAAAAGCATTCACTTACGTTACAGTTTATCCCATATCCTTTTAAGGCGAGAAACCTTGAATCCAGTCCAAACAGAAAGACTGAGGTATAACACAGGATGCAACCGATGATAATTATATTATTGAGCTTTGGTGATGACATCTTGATAATCCTAGACAAAGTAAAATCGACTAGATTGGTTGAAGTCCTAAGCTTCTACCCCGGACAACATTTGCTGTTGACTTTCTTCATACTGGCTGATCTATGACTAACATCTACACAAGCTTTTACCATGGACATTGGGGCAAACTTAAGATCATGAAAAAAAAAATGGATATAAACAGGAACAAGGACACTATTATAGTGCTTGCAAGGATTAAGGGAAGACAGAGGCAAAATTGGGAGTTGCCTAAATAGACTGTGTTCTTACCATACAGATATGAATAGAACAGTTGGCTTTCCTGGTGCTCGGCTTAGTATTGTTTTGTCCTCTTTTTCTTGTTAACTCACCCTAAAACACTGAGTTATGTATGTTCAGGTGCGGAAAGTAACGTGAACGAGAATTGCAAAGCTGGGCTTTTGAAATGTTTAAGGGTCGTGCCCGATGGAACTTGTAACTTTTTACGGAGTCTTTCATAAGTCAACCAGGAATAAAAAGGTCACAAAGTCAATAAACTTGCCGAAGAATTTATGAACTGCCAGTTTTACACTTTGATAAGATCTCACCTGTTTTTTCTTTTTCTAATGTTGAAGTACAGAAAGCTCAACGAGCAGATGATCCCAGTTGCTGCCATAGACCACATGAAAACAATGAGTGGCAGGGGGATCTTGACAAATTTAAGTATTGTGGTGATGCGATCTTTTGGCGGATGCTTGCCTGAAAAAGTTACAGTTTTAAAACGTTATGTACTTTTAAACCCCGGGTTAGTACTAAATAAATGCAACTCTCCGGCGTATCAATAACTATATCAGTATCAATAACTAAACTGTTTTATTTCAATCTTAAGGAACATTCTATTGCTGAAAAGCTGGAGAGAAATATAATTACCTTCCCATATTTTATCTCGCTGTGATTCGAATATGTGAAGTTGACCTGAAAACGTGAAATGTTGACCAATCCTGGTTTCCTTACCTGAAACACCAATTAAGGAGAACTTGGGTAACTATAATGGCTAACAATAACTCACATTTTCTTCCTTCTGTACTGAATTTTACTTTTTCCAAATATTTTGAGCCAAATTACCTTTCCGATTGAATTATATTTTTAAGCAAAAAGCACAAGAGAAACATCCCATGTCATCCTCACGGACAACAAAATTTTCAGGAGGGAGACTATGATCATGAGGAGTACACAGCTCTTAAATTAAAGCCGCTGTTACACGTTGAAACTTTTAGCTGAAACTTGTGTGCAACGGCGCTGCGAAACAAGTTTCAGCAGGCGTTGCACCGTGTAAAATGGTCGGTTTCGTGAAACTTTTTCGACTTCCGTTGCGAGACAAGTTTCACGAAAAGTAGAACCGCTTTCTACTTCTGCAACGATCGCAATGGTGATAAAAACAAGAGTTTCACGGTGTAACACAATTTCGTGAAACTGGTCTTGCTCGGTCTTGTCACGCCACACGGCGTAAGCCATGGAACTAGTTTTGCAGGAATTTCGAGACCAGTTTCAAAGTTCCCGAACAAGTTTCGACCTTTCATGTTACACGGTGCAATGCCTGCTGAAACTTTCTCATCGCCGTTGCACACAAGTTTCAGCTAAAAGTTTCAACGTGTAACAGCGGCTTAAGGGCGGTGCCTCCTAATACGAAGAAATTTTTTCGCGGCTTATCACTATGCTAAAATGTAGATGTTGGTAAGGGCTAACAGAAATTGAAAAGAAAATTGGGGCTAACCATGCATTTTATAGAGATAATTACGTCCAAAGCTGCATAAAATAGAGACTTAGTATTTTTTTTTTTCGGAAAAAAGAAAAGAAGAAATATTTCCCTGAACATTTCCTCAAAATTGCCGTTTACATATACCAAGGCAACAACAAACCACAAGCTTTGAAACACATAACAACTGGTGATGTAAAAACTACTTTTTATGTGGTATTTATTACAAAATCATTGCATTGGAGGTATTTTTGGCCCTGACTGCTCTCTTTTAGTTGAGCAAAAACACAGGCTAAATATATTTTGCGAACTATGAAAAAATCACTATGTGTTGAGTAGGATTACCACTTTCGTTTTGTGAGATAAAAAGTGGGGGTCACCATGCGTTTTTTAGAGCTATATTGGTTATTTTCTACTTTTAAGGGGCTGTTTTGGGGGCTCGAGACAATTTTTGCTCTACCACCTCCCTAGTAAGTGAAATATTTGCATGTATTTTCCTTTGGCATGATGGGATATCCAGTATGGCGACACATGCTGGAACAAAAAGTTTTCTTAATTCTTCGGGAATTAGAGGACATTTTTTCAATAAAGATGGCTTTGAATGCTCAGAAAAAATTCGAAGACGTTTTGAAATGTGCATTTTACGTAAATTTCAAAGTTTTTTCCTATATAACTTGCCCTTTTAGGCTCTGGCGAAATGGAAGACAAACACGTACGTAAGATCACGTTTTGTAGTTTTGTCAATTACTTTTGCAGTTGTTTCTTGTGGTTGTGTTATCTGTCTTGAAGGAGTTTTGAAATCTATAAAAACTACGCAGCTTGAGAGCCAGTATTCGTGATTCCTTGCTTCGAATTCTGATTTTCGCAGTCCGTTATTCAGACAAATTAACTCTTTCTCTACCGGTCGATTTGGTCGCCTTTTTTGCAATTTTCGGAGGTTAGGAGGTCAAATCGACCTGGCTACTCCATATAAGGGGTTACCACGGCGATTTCGCTGGTCCACAACACCGAAGGCTCTATCTTTGTTGTCACGCTTGTCACGCTAGCTGTCGTTTATTTCTAAACGAACACTGCAGCTACAATTCGTTGCTTACTTGATTTAAAAGTGTGTTTTTCGAGCCATTTTCCTCCTCAGAAGGCCCCCTGCCTGGCATCATAAAGCTGGGTTGATGGGTAGAGGCAATCCTTTGAAAGAAAACAGAGGTGGGAAGCAATTTCACACGAAGTTTGCCGCTCAAAGCATTCGAGCGTGTGATGGCAATCCATGAAGTGAAGTTGTGTCTGTAGTCGTTTTGTAAGTGGATTCCGGGACCTGGCATGGCAATTTTGGCGAGTTTTGACTTGTAACTAAAATGCAATCGGTGAAATATTTTGCCAGCAGGCCCGGGTGGCTCGACACGGTTCTAAAAAATGCGGGAAATGGAAATTGGCAGTCTTCCATGCCGCTGTTAGGCAAGAGTATCCCAGAATTCCTTTGGGTCACAAACGTGACCATTACAGACAGTGAGAGCAACTGAAATCAAAACAGCGTTATCGGGGTCGGGCTAAAGGAGTGTTAAAGTAAATGTGGAACAGATTGGAAGAAGTGGAGTCAAAGTTTGCTGCCAATGGAAACTTTTAACTTCAAAAGGAATTTTTATCTTGAAGACTTCAAGACAAAGTTGCATGAATTTTGGTGTTGTACGAGGGCGATTTTGGTTTTCAAAGGGAATATAAACAGTCATTTGAAGTGAGAACTTGGAGTTTCGGTCAGTTTCCAGGGTGATGAAATCTGAAAAGCTTATCATTTTGCAATAAAAATGCGTCATTTCGACCATAGTCCGGCATTTGGGAAAGGTACGGGTTTTCAAAGCATTGGTCTTCTACGACCAATATTTTGGTGAGCGGTAGAAAAAGAGTTAAGTTCAAGCTTTTCATCAGTTACGAAGGTAAGACTTCGTGTTATGTTATATCTTACGTTCGATAAAAATATCTTTTTTGTATTATTATTGTTGAAACAGTAATAAAATAAAAGAATAAAACCGAAACGGATTTGTTGTGTGTTAAACCGTTATGTGTAGCACATAATTTTTTTAAGCCATTCCTTTGAATCACTTTATACAGCGATATGTTTTGATTAAGCTTAAGGTGGCTGGTACTAGTTTTCAGCTTTTTCACGAAATAAACTTTGAGAAGAAAGAACACAAAGAAAAACCGAGGCCGTGAAAAAAACTTTTGCAAGATGAAATTATACATTTAGTTGTTGACCAAAACGAACTATTATTACGTCATCAGCTGTTACCATGGCAACAGTACTTGAGGGTTATTCGGAGCTTTATTTAAACTTCTGGTACTTATAACTTGAAAACTAACTCAGAGACCCCCTATTTTTTTTTCACGTGATTACTTTTGCCATTTGAAAAGGAAACTGCAAAATGTTTTTAAAAATTTTTTATCAAGCGGATATTTTAAAAACGCGAGAAAAGGCAATTCATGAGTAGTATAAAATTTCTCTGATAGAATTTTCATGAATTTTGTGTGACGTTTCCTCTTTACAAGACAAAAATATTAAAACAATAAAAAAAGGGGTCACCGGGCTAGTTTTTTCGCAAAAACCTTCGTGAGTTCAGCCATTTCCACGCGCGTTTTCGCGCATTTCAAAATCTGGATTCTGAAAGATCGACATTTGCTCATGCGCTTTGCTGACTGCCGCTAGCCATTACGCGTACACGCGCGGGCACCTGCCGTAGCTCTGTTTGCAGTCCACGCGCCGAGTTGATTTCAGTACGGTGGATTTTAACAGTCCACGGTTGTTGTTTTTTAATGTTTGGCCAAACGAGAATTTCTCCCCAACTCAACAACTTGTGGCATGACTAAGCATATTTATGTTAAATAACACCAAGTGAAAGCGTGGAATTGACTAAATTGTTCACAGAACACATGTCAACTGCATGCAATTCTGACACAAGTGCAGATGTGATTCACGACAAACAACAGGAGGTAGTGAGGCATAGTAATGATAGAATGTTGAGATCTATTACCTGTAAGTAAAATTGAAGTGCTATCCCACTTTTGCAGTTTTGTAATTATTATTTCCGGCTCCTTATCCTCCCGGTTCCAGACACAATCGATCGCAGTAGAGGTGGCGATTTTCTCTTTGGAACTTTAATATGCATTATCAATCTCCGGAAGTAAATTTTCCTATGTAAATTGAATTAACTTAAGTCGATGGAGTACAGGCAGCCTCCGATAAACGCGAATTTCGTTCTGAGTAGGACAAACGTAGCCTTGCTGGAAGAAAGCCTCGCGCCGCCATCTTTGTTTTTGTTTTTCCCGTTCTTCAAATCTCGCGTGTGTAAAGTGTGACGCGCGCGCTAGTGGCCAGACTCTCCACGCGAGTAAAACTGGTACCAGCCACCTTAATCTTATATTATTTGCCACTTCCCTTCACTTGCTTTTTCCGTGATTCAGCGTAATTTCATAAAACACACCACAATAACGCTTTTGTTTACAGGTTTTTGGTGTAGACAGCCTGTTGCCAATCCTGTGAAACTATCCGCTGAATCAAGAGCTTACAAAAAAAAAATACGGTAACCATCAATTTTTTTCAATTTATTTTCAATTTCAATTTATTCAATCTGATTGTTAAAGCGGAATTGTTGTTATAAGCTCTGGAAAGTAACAACTGTACAATATTTGTTTCCCACAGTTAGCATACCTATTTGAGGTGGGTAACAATTAACGATAAACAATCTTCTGAGGAAATAAAACAAACAATAAACAATCTTCTGAGGAAATCGTTCGAGTAATCGTGCGAGACAAGATGGTTGCGTGGTGCGCAGAACGAATGCGCACTAGCAATAGGAGGCACCGTCCTTAAGCATTTGAATGTGATTGGACGAAATATGGTCATGATTATTTATTATATATATAGCGAGAATTTTAGGCAATAAACCTTGCAAATAGAATTCTATATGTGCTATATTTTCACATGTGAAAAAAGCGATACGTCCAATCAGCTTCGTGTACAGCATTCTTCACATGTGAAATATAACCAATCACCTTCCAGAGTAGAATCGCTTAGCCAATCAGAGCAAAGTACTCAAATGGCTTCCAAGAAGCGCAGGCTTCAACTCAACGCACGCTCAAAGTTTGTGTTTCCAAACCATGGCTTCGGCTTCCCGATTTGTTCCACTGGATTTACCGTTAAATGATTTTATTGGGACGCAATCGAACAAAAACAAGGGGCGAACATTTAAGGAGGAACATGCATTCAACATTTCTATAAACAGTGTAAGTCAAAAGAGTGCGAATTAGTCGTTGCACAGCGCGAAGCGCCGCCATCACATGATTGAATCTGACAGTGATTAGGGACAAGCGAAAACATTTCACTCTTTGTATTTACAAATTCTCCCGTAATTTTCAGTTATTCTAAATAGGAAGTGATATTTAAGCTTGTGTAGGCTCTTTGCCTACGTTTTGCTGTCCTGGAAACCGGTCATGTTTTTTTTATTACGCTCGGTCATGTAGATCAGTCTTGAATTTTTTGCTGTTCTTCATGTAAGCTTATTGAATCGGGAAAATAAAACTGATTTCAAGTATAGGTTTAATTCTCGTTTTATATATATATATATATATATATGGTACAGTAAGGTAGGGAGGGGATATATTAGCAACTGATTGCCTTAATTACTTAGGATCACCAGCCTATTCCCGTTTGGATGGCGATTCATTAAGGGATTTCTGAGAAATACAAACGGACAAGGTTAATTTGGGAACAGAAATCAACAACTAAGTAGTTAAGTGAAAATGTGGCTCAGCCAGGAATCGAACCTGGGTCTCCAGATTACCGGTCGGATGCCTAGTGTGTGTATATATATATATATATATATATATATATATATATATATATATATATATATATATATATATATATATATATATTAAACAAATTAAAGCATAGAAAGTGCTTTGTACGGATTTTTATTCACTCGCTGCAAAACTTTGGAAAACTCACTCGTTCGCTGCGCTCACTCGTTAGTTTTCCCAAGTTTTGCAACACGTGAATAAAAGTCCGTACGTCGCACTTTCTATGCCGTAATCTATATATATCTGATGCAAAGCCTCCTTAATGGGGTTTACAAAAGATCCGTGCGACTACAGTGTAATCGTTACGTCTAATTCCTAAAATTAAAACACCAAAGAAAACAAGACCTTTAGTGTATCAACCTTTTGTACCGTACCTCCTCGATTCTGCTTGACGAGAACTGTTCCCATTCTTTCTCTGTTTTTGTCAAAGCGGACGGGTCCCTGCGAAAGCAAGCTAGAACTTGCTGATTTCATTTTCATAACAGAACGCAATCCGTTGTTCTTCACTTTTACTTTACTTAGATTTTACTACTTTATTTCCATCAAATATGTAGAAACAATTTACACAACCCCCGTATAGCATCAGCTAATCTTGGCGGGTATTAGTCTGATAAACAAACACTAAACATTATAAGCTAAAGGATTACATTACCACTACAATATGCATTAGATTACAACATTATAAGTTAAAAGATACATTTATCGTGTGGTTACAAGTTAAAAGGGAAGCAACCTGGAAAGTAGAGAGGAGAGAATTGTGAAAATACAATATGAGAAGATAATACAGTATGAGAAGGAAATTAACTCACTTGTACATACTGTCCGAGTGTTCAGCAGTGACATTGGTATGGCTTTTGGAATTGAGAAGTGTTCAACGATGGTAATGAAAAGAGGCAAGCTGGATAAGTCAGAGGGCATAAGATTGCCTGATGGAAGAATTATACGAAGTATTGGAGATGATGCTGAAGGTTATAAATATCTGGGGGTGTTGGGGGCCGATGACATTATGCATGACGAAGTGAAGAAAAGTATGAAGAAGGAGTACATTAGGAGAGTGAAGAAAACTTTGTCCTCAAAGTTAAATGGTGGTAATGTTATAAAGGCTATTAACAGCTGGGCTGTATCTCTTCTTCGGTGCAGTGGGGGGATTGTAAACTGGACAAAGAGTGAGCTTGCTGAATTGGATCGTAAGACCAGGAAACCATTAACCATCCATGGCGCTCTTCATCCCAGGTCCAACGTAAGCCGCCTCTACTTACCAAGAAGAGAGGGAGGGCGTGGACTAATTACTGTTGAGGACGCTATAAATATTGAAGAAAGAAATATCAATGTCTATGTCTGCCAGAGCTAGGAACGGTTGTTGAAAGCTGCGTCGAAGAGGAAGAATGTCGATGAAGTTGAAACGCCAAAGGAATAGAAGGAAAGGATGAAGAGGAAAAGAACTGAGGATTGGTCTGGAAAGCAGCTACATGGGCAGTTCAAGAGAGAGACAGAGGACCTATCTGGTGTTTCTTGGAATTGGATAAGAACTGGTGAACTGAAGAAGGAGACAGAAGGGCTTATTTTTGCCGCGCAAGATCAGGCACTAAGAAAAAACGCCATAAAAGCCAGAATCGAAAACCAAAATGTGTCACCCAAATGCAGAATGTGTGGGAGTCACGATGAAACTGTGCAGCATATTTTGTGTAGTTGACCCAAGCTTGCGCAGACAGAATATAAAAAGAGGCATGATGTTGTTGGGCGCGTCATTCATTTGGAGGTGTGCAAGGAATATGGAGTTGAGTGCAGTGACAAATGGTATGAGCATTCCCCCAAAAGCGTAGAAGAGAACGAGAAGGTTAAACTGCGTGTGGGACTTTACCATCCAAACAGATTGTGAAATCCACCACAGGAGGCCAGATATTGTAATCCAGAAAAAGAAGGCAAAGGAAACAATCATTGTGGACATAGCTGTTCCCGGAGATAGTAACGTACTGCAGAAAGAAACTGAAAAGTATCAAAAGTACCAAGACCTGGCAAGAGAGATTAAAAGGATCTGGAAATCAAGGGAAAAAGTGGTGCCAGTGGTTGTAGGCGCATTAGGTTCAGTGTCAAAGAAGCTGGCAGGCCACTTGGAGCAACTAGGAATTAAAAACCGAACAAGAACGATGCAAAAGTCGGCACTCCTCGGATCGGCACATGTCAGTGCTGGAAGTCTGAGGTCTCGGGATGAGACTTGACTGGATATTTCTTCCCAGGGAAAATCCCTGTGCTAAATTATACATAATAATAATAATAATAATAATAATAATAATAATAATAATAACAATAATAATAATAATAATAATAAAACACTAGAAATGCAAAAAATTATCGATAAACAAATTATTAAGAACTATTTACATGTAAAAATTTATGTGATACACATCTGTAAGCGACGTAAATAGCTATAAGGTACAGTAATTACTGGTGTTGAATTTCAATATTAGAGAATGGGCGTAAACAAGATAGTCCTCAATCCCAGGTACAGTTAGAAGCAACTTATGAGTGGAAAGAACATCATAATTAAGAAGGCAATTAGCCGACAAATCAACCAAATCAACAAATAAACAATAATACACAGCCAAGCAAAAATGAAGCACTTACAGTTATTCCTGGGAAGTTGACTGTCTGTATTCCTTTTTTGATTTGAACAATCTCTGTATATCCACGATTAAGAAGTTTCTCATATTTCATCCCGTTCGCAAAAGAAGAATTCAGTGCCAACGCCACTATCCACGCTGCATCAAAAACGTATGCCGAATCCTTCCTTAGGCTCTCGAGCTTGTTCATTTCTTGGATGCGGTCCCAAAACGTCTTAGACGTCTGTAGAGGCATGAAAAATATGCCCATGCGATAGTAAACTTTAAGCAATACCTTACAAATCCTCAGTGTTGCTGGAAAAGTTACAACAAGACATCCCATGCCCTACATGGCGACTAGTCTTCTTATCTCAGTTAATAGTTTCTCCATCACAGATCAAGTCAAACTGAATCGAGAAACATGTGGGCGACAAAACGAAATCACTGGCACTTGTATTTTTCAATTCTTTATGATAACATCAAACAATACTTACTGTCTGAGCAGTATTCAAAGTGAAACCAAACATATTTCATTCTGTTTTATAAACTCTTTTCAACAACTTGTCCAACTGTCCTCTTTTCAGTTTTTCTTTTCAATTCTACTTATCTCATTTTTATTGTTACTGTAGTTATGTTTCCACTCTGTTATGCTCCTTTTGATTCCTCGACTGCATTTAAACGTAACAATGAATGTAACATGGGGGTCAACCAGAAAACCGAATGCTTCACTTGGCCATCATACTCAAACGTTAGGACTCATCGACATGAAACTTACAACTGTAAACCCTAAGAAAGATTTATAACTTAAAATTGTAATCAAAATATGCTTAGAGGAAATAAATTGTTGTTGTTGTTGTTGTTGTTGTTGATAAACGTCTTAATTCTAATTGTTTTTCTTGCGGCTTACCATTCCAGAAATGGTCTCCTTATTGTCCTGTCGTAAATCCAGCTTGATCGTGGCAATGTAGCGATTAGCTGCTTGTCTTAATTCGTTACTTGAACAGTCAACGAAGCTTTTAAGCTTAGAGTCATCAGCGAATATCTGCTTGGGAGTAGACTCGCCAAAGATTATCCAGGCATAATGCGATCCATACATCTTCTTTTTGAAAGCCTGCAAAGCCGCAAGGAACAGGAATAAAGCAAGGTTTAACAACAGATCATAGGTAAAGTTGACGAGATTTTCTTTTACAAGCGAAGCGTGTTTAATGACCGAGCCTTCGGTAAAGTGGTAAAGCTTGGTTCATTTGACTTGACCAAAGTCGAATCATAGAAAGTGAAAATGTTGATTCATATGAGCTAATAAAAATAACAGGGATCATTGAAAAGTTCGAGCTTACCTCACAGAAAACCTTTCTGGCTCCAATGAAGCTGAATTCCCCTATTATTATCCTAGCATCCAGTGACTATTTATAAGAGAAAGGGAATCAATATTGACAAGAAGTGAACAACTGAAGATGTTGGCAGTGAGTCAATCAGACAGACAGACAGTCATCCAGCTAGTCAGTCAGTCAGTCAGCCAGGTAGCCGATCAATAGCCCCACTTTTCACTTTTCTTGAAATCAATCAGGTTTAAAATCCTATAAAATAGTACATATGTAGACTAATTTAACCTTATAAAGGTCAAAACGCCGTTCCTTTTTAACGTTTTGAATGCACTTTACTAGTGTGCTGAGGTTTCTTAAAAATGTATCTAATTATCGTTATCACCTTTAATTTTTGCATTTGAAAACTGACATCACCGCGTTCTTCGAAGCCCTCAACTGCGATAATACTAATGTTGTTCTTCGCCAGTTCGATTTTTAGTTTGGCCACCGTCTGTGGAAAAAATGGAGTGATTAGACTTTTCTTGAGCTATAGAGCAGTTTTCAATTGAGTGTCGTAAAACCAAAACCAAAGCAATTACTCCAGCCAATCACAACAGACCGAAACAGTGCACTGAACCAATCAGAGTTCGAAGTAATTATACGTAACCGGCGCAAAGCGCGGGAAGATACACGCGTGCACGTCGTGATTGGTTTTGGTTTGGTTGAGAAAGTGGCGGGAGTTTTGCTGGCCAATCACAGAGCGAAGCAATGCAAAACCAAAGCAAAACCAGAATTACTTTCGATACTCAATTGAAAACCGCTCTATTGAATTCAATATTTTGAATTTATTGATAAACTGTCCTTGTAATTTCATTCAGTACTAAAGTTTAATTTAATGTTTAATTTTTTAGTTTGGCCACCGTCTGTGGAAAAAATAGAGTGATTAGACTTTTCTTGAGTTATATTGAATTCAGTTCATCTTCTATACACCAACAGTTTAGTGGTATGGATACTAAAAAAACAAAGTACTGAATTTTTATAAGTTCCGTATGCTTGAAGAAGCTATAAATTGTTTGATGTTACCATGAATTGTGACGAATTGGTAAAGAAGCTGAGAAGCAGGCGGATAGAATTCACACTTTTAAAACATTTTCAGAGAAAAAATGATGATAAGTCCTTGAAACTGAGATGCGTGAAAATTGTTCGGTTAGACTTTCTCTCACACATTTTATGGTACTGACTTTAGCTTTCTGACAATAAACGCTATTAGGCAGGAATTTATACTATACCGGAGAAAAGAATTCTGGATCGTATTGATGTAGTATGGCCACTCTGTTCCATCCGTAGTATTTAATGAAGGCAGCCTTAGCTTTGCTGTAGGATGTGGAAGACGGAGATGCACGGTACGTGTTTGGATAGGTTAAATTGCTCTCAAATTTCGGCGAACCTGATGTATACGAAACCTGGGTAAACCGGTAAAGTAAATTTTAGGGAACAGTGCAAATTGGTAGGCGAGTCTGGACTTTGGAAAACTAACCCTTAAGATATAGTTTTTGTTTCCGTCCCATGCGACACGTGGCTCGACAACGACTAGTGATGATGATGATGATGAATTAATTAATTATGTACATTTTTGTGTTTTTAGTATTTTAAACATAGTTTTAAAAAGGGATTTTTCTATTCGTATTTTTTAAGCCTTCCCTTTCTATCAATATACGGCAATCTATTTTAGATTTTTAGCCTTCTTAATTCATAGTTTTTTAATTGTCAATCACTTTTAACATGAGCTTCCGGATCGGGAAACTGGGTAACCACTCCCTGTGTATTTGACTTTAAATAGATTATCTTATCTTATCTTATCTTATGATGATAATAATGATGACAAGTGCAAATATGGTATAGACAAGATGACTTGGATGAAACAAATGCATTATTTTTAATACAAATTCAAATTTTACAGCCGAACGTAAGCTTATTTCACTTCAGAAAAAATTATCAATCGTCAGTTTAACGTTTGCTAGCTTTCCTCACGCTACAATCAGTCTCTTACCTATTATCCTTACCCTAAAATTGTGTGAGATTGCGATTTCATCTTTAAAAATGAGTGCAATTTTCCCAATTTAAAATTGGAAGATCAGGCAGAAAATGCCTGGCAGCAACTTAGATCAAAGTACAACTGTCAAGAAGTCGTGGATATGTGACCTTATTAAGCCAAGGTGACTCGAGAAAACGGCGTTTTAACTAGTTTAAATGCGTAAAAACTCTTTCTGGAAAGTGTTTAAACAAGGCTTTAATGCGTTTAAACGGCCAGCTCTTTTGAGCATCAATTTTTTTTGTTCATGAGCTTAACGCTATTTAACCTCGGGGTGCATATTTACATATTCGCGTTTGAATGAATTATCGAGGCAGGGAGATATCGTGGGAGTTAAAACAATGTGTTCCTTTTGAAAGCTGAAAAGGTTTCTGTCTTGTTCGTATGGTGGGATAAATATCCGGCAAAAGGACGATTTTCGCCAAAACGAAGCCAGCCAAACACAGCAGTATTTCGAGGAAATTGTTACACAAAGCTGTCGAACGAACGCAACCGAAATTTGACATATGCAAATTACGCTTTTTACTGCCGGTGTGAAATGCAACATTTACCGTCGTTTTCTTAAATAACCATTGATACCAAGTTTTTGGATATTAAAATGAACAAGTTTCATTCAAAACTTTTATTATAGCTCTCACTTAGTACGCGCGCTGTGATTGGTCAATTTTGCGGGCCGTATTCTACAGTACGGCCCGCTTGACTTCAACTAGTTTCTTTCCGCGCGCCGAATTAACCTCAGAGATATAATAAATATCTTACTTACCTCGTTTCTCGGTCCGTACTGTAAGTTACGGATCCTCGTTTTTTCCCATTAATTTATGGCCCGCGCGCTTCGCGCTTGGGCCATAATCAACGGGAAAAAACTCGGTCCGTAACTTACAGTACGGACCTCGAACTCGGTTAGTAAGAGGTATTTACTGAAAAAATGGCGCGTAATAGTTAAAACGAAGAGTATTTCTCAAAGCAGACTTGTGTTTACATTGTGGCTAGACGCGATGGCGCCAAAAAAAATTATTTGATTTTAGATTGCGTTGTTCTCGTTAGAATATTATTTCCAACCCTGAAAATGGCTTCGCGAATGCAGCTATATTTGTGTCAAAAGTTTCCGTCATCAATTTCTGTGCACACTTAGAAAATATCTTGGGTTGAAAGGCTCATATTTTTTCCCACAGATCGTGAATTGAATGAACGTAGGAGAAGCTGCGCTTGTGACGGAATATTGTTTATAATTTTCTTTCGCCGTCTGGCTGTTTGATGGAACGTTCCTTTTGCCGTTTATTCGTTCGATCCGAGCTGAAATAAAGTTACTTTACTTTACTTTTTTCATTCCGTTTATCGGTTCGACTGTTGCTCCTTAGACATACTTCGGAAAGCCGATAGAGGTGTTCCGCAATATTTCGGAAAATCGATATCTATTTTGTCTGCCGTAATGTCGTTGACATATCGATTTGTTTACATCTGAGTGAGTGACAAATTTGCATAATCTGACCCCCAACAACAGTCGTTCCTACGCTTCGCGTATCCACGACTAATAAGGCTAAAGACTAGGATTCGAGATTTCTTTTACTTTCATCTCGTTAATTCCATTAATGGCATACAAATATCAAACATAGCACTACTTGAATGACTGAATGGGTAATTAGTGAACAAAGAAAAAAAGCGAAAAAGTGAAAAAAAGTGAAAAATATTTTGATGAATAACTTTATTATTCTAACCTGCGCCAGTTTCCACTCTGGTGCGGCCTTCGCTATGGGTTCCAGAGATTCTGTGTTGGAAGGCCCCAGCAAAATCACAGGTTTATGTTTGTTATTCAGAAGGTTCAAAAATGCTTTGATAGCGTTGCCCCCAGTCGCCTGAAAAACAAAATAGGATCTTATTTCACACATCAAAATAATTTTGATGTGTAAGCATCCAGATTTACGTACATGGGTATCGTGAGCATGCTTTTTCTTTACTTTCTTCCGTCATATTACGGGGTGTAATAACCAGGACTAAGTGACATAAAGCAACCAGAGTTACTGCTACTCCCCGGCCAACCACTGAATGAAAAGCAGACACTAGAACTCAAAATAGCGACCTTCACATTAGACTTCTGACGCAATACCATTCACTGCTGTTAGTCAACCCTCAGATTTACCTGCTAAAGGTCGATGTACGAAGTTCTTTACTCAGCTGTTTACTAGGCGCTCTTCCTTGGGCTCAGCGTTTAATTGAACAAGTAGTGTCCGCGAATGGTTCAGGGGTATCACCCTCGCTGCATGTTTTATGATGCAATTGTGCCTTTAACTACAGAAGGTTGTAATTAGATGAATATTTGTTTTTTTAAAAAGTTTTGGGCTACAGGTTCTTACTGAGAGAGAATTTGTTGTTGTTTTTTTTTAATAAAGGGATCACTTGATAATTCAATACTGGAATTCAGAATATACTTTAACTTAGGATCGGTATTCTTAGTGATCTTCCCCTGGATTTTGAAAAGTGATCAAGTTATACCACCGAACCGACAAAAAAGGTCATGCTGTATCATATCTTCTCAGATGCCATATACAGGCTTTTTTTCTTGAGAACAAAGACATGTTTACACAGCTGCAAAATACTCCTAATTATCATGGAATTAAGACTTAACTAATGGTTGACTACCCCCTCCACCCAAAAATGAATAGTTAACAAATAGCAGGCGAACCTCGGAATGGTGACGCACGCCCAGTCTCGCTCATTCTCGGTAACATAGACCATCAACACTATCTCTCCACAGCCCTCTGCTCTCAGTGTGCGTCCCTCCCATTTACAAAACCGGAATACCGTCAGAAAAGTACCTTTAAAGGCTGGGCATTATACCAATTCTTCAATACGGTGATGGTAGTGAAAATGAAAAACGACGTGAAATGGATCATTATCTTTGACGCAATCGAGAAGATCCGTGTCAGAATCATTTACGATTTGTAATTGATTGTTTTGACAATAGCGCTCACTAGAAACCTTGAATAACCACAGAGCTAAAGAAAATATACAACTTCCCACGCAAAAAATTGCTATAATTTTATAGAACTATTCGAAGGGATGTAGAAAAATCCCTGGTAAATCTTTGATTTTCCAAAAGTAAGTGGCAAATTAAATGATAAGCAAAATGATACGAACGGCTTGGTTTTTTTTTAAACAAAATGTAATGTAACCTTTCAAAAGCTCTGTGGTTCTTAACATAAAAATAAGTCGGTAATTGATCATTCCTCCATTAAAGTTTTAACACGGATAATGTCGCCATAGGGTAGCAAACTAATCAGGGGCACCCAACGAGCCAAATCAACCAAAAGCTGTAGAAAGGCATTTTTGAGTGCCTTATCGTGTTTGAAGTCTGTTTAAAGTGATGATTTCATTTGCTAGAAGAAGTTCGTCTGTTCGGATTCCCTAGCTGAAATTTTAATTGCCCGAAAATGTTAGGGAACAAAATCTTCCTTTGAGAAAATGGAAGCTGAAGTGAACTTTCCACGAACTTTCTAGGGAACTATTTTCTTTCCGAAAATGCTAGTTGACGTTTTTGACTGCCAAAAACAGCAATTACAACCCTTTCGAAAACCTTAGGGCTATGATTTCCCAATTGCGAATCTTTTAGGCCACGTTTTAGGTACGAAAATCCGAGTGCACGCTTTAATCGACGCCGAAAGCATAAGGCGAATTTTTTTATTTTTATTTTTAATTTTTATTTAATTTATAATCAATTACCTAACTTCACAACATTACGATGCACTAAGTTACGGTACATAACATTATAAAAAAAAAAAACATTACATTACATTACATTACCTTTCCATTTTTAAACGATTGCTAAAAAAAAAGAAAAGGAAACGGTTGATTATGAAATGAAAGAGGAAAAAAAAAAGGAAAGATGCGCATGGTTTTGCCAATGTGGTACTAATTAACTGTTGGATTTCGGTGTATCGTAATGTGAGAAGAAGAGAGAGAAATTTTCTATTTTGGGGGAAGTATTACGTGTTTTGCATACCCAGAGAAAAAATCTGGCGATCAAAAAGTAGAAGTCTACTCTCTTGTTCTTGTTTGGATTCAATCCTAATACTAGATATGCCGTTAGATTAATAGTATTCGAAAGTTCTCCACGATTAACTGCCCATTGCTTAAAATCTTGCCAGAAAAGAGTGGATATGTTACAAGTCCAGAAGAGGTGAATCAGAGACTCCGTATCATTTTGACAAAAAGTGCACTGCTCATTATCCTGTAGGTTTATTTTTGTTAAAAAACTATTAGTCGCTAATCTCCTGTGTAGTAACTTAAATTGGAAGACAATTAGTTTTGAGATCCTTGTACACAGAAAAGATGATCGGTACACTGTGTCCCAATCAATGTTTTCTTGGGTTTCGAGTTTGCAGTCCACGACCCATTTACTTTGAGCTTCGATCGGTTTTTTCTGCTTTTTGCCAACGAGAATTTTATATGATAGTCTGTTTGGTTGTCTTGTCTTTAAAAAAGTATCAGTGAAAGTTTCGTAGTTGGTGGTAACACTGTGTAGGGTTTCTTTGTTGCTTTTCCATAAGGCTTTAATCGCTGATATCACTCCTTGGAAAGTAAGAAAATTTGTTTTGATATTGAAACGTTCTGTAAAGTCTAAAAAAGATAAAAAATTCCTCGTATCTTTCATCAGATGACCCACGTTTCTAACTCCTTTTGAAGACCATGATCTATAGTGTATGGGTTTGTTTCCGACTCGTATAAGAGAGTTTTGCCAGAGATTTTGCGCTTTTAGCTGCTCAATGGAGAAAATGTTAGCCTCATATTTGATGTCCGTCCAGATTCGTAGAATTTCTGAAATAAAGGTATCCGATATTTTGAAGTATTTTGATAAATCTTCTTTGCTAAGGTTGCCTCGAAAAATTTCCTCACCACCAAAACGTTGTAATTCCACATCAAAAAAAGTTTCCATTTTCCATGATTTTCTGAGTCTAAATATTTTGTTATCCAACTTGACTTGAGAGCTTTGTTGAATAGTTTAATGTCAATCATTCTTAGCCCTCCATTGCTGTAGTCGCTAATCATAATATCGCGCTTTATTTTGTCACCTTTACCATCCCATAAAAAGTTGAAGAACATACGATTTATCTCTTCTATAGCGCTGTGGTTTGTTGGCAAAGGTGACAAAACATAAACAAGTTGGGAGGCAATAAGGCTTTTAAGTACGGCAATTTTACCCAGTAAGGTTAGACGGCGCAATTCCCAGCAGCTTAAGCTATTTCTTACCTTAGTTAGTTTTTCGCTATAATTAGCCTCTAAAGTAGTTTCGGGGTTGGTCGACAGCCATATCCCTAAAGCTCTAACTTTGTCTTTTACCCATTTAAAACCTTTTTCCGGGTTGAGATTTTCTTCCTTTCCAATGTTTGCACCGAACCACAGAGCCTCCGTTTTCCTGTTGTTTAAACGGAGACCAGAAGTTTCGCTAAAAAGGTTCAATATCTGTAGGGCAGTTGTGAAGGAGACACTCGAACCGTCCAAAATAAGTGTAGTGTCATCTGCGTATTGGCTAATTTTGATTTCTTGTCCTTCAATTGTTATACCCTTGATATTTTTATTTTTCCTCACTGTTTCAGCTAGTATTTCGACGCAAATAATGAAGAGGTACGGAGAAAGGGGGCACCCTTGTCTAACCCCCCTTTCAAGTTTAAAGAAATCACTAGACCAACCGTTGTTTAAGATGCAGCTTTCTGTATTGTGGTAAAAGAGTTTAATCCAATGAATAGCAGATGGACCGAAATTATAATGATGTAGGGTTTTATTTAAGAAGGACCACTCTACTGTGTCAAAAGCTTTTTCAAAGTCAAGAAAAAGTAGAAGACCAGGAATGTTTTTTGTGGCCGTATACTTTATAATACTATCGATAAGACGAATGTTTTCTCCAATGAATCTACCTTTTAGAAAGCCAGTTTGATCATTGTCAATAAGGTTTGGGAGAACCTGTTTGAAACGGTTAGCAATCGCCTTGGCTGCTATTTTATAATCGCTATTTAGTAAAGATATCGGACGCCAGTTTTTGATAAGGCAGGGATCAGCATCTTTCTTTGGTATTAGTTTGATGATACCTCGTCTTTGAGTCACTGACAGCTGTCCTGTTTGATAGGCATAGTTTAAAGACTTTAAGAAAAGGTCAGCGATGTCGTTCCAAAAGACTTTGTAAAATTCTGCAGGCAGTCCGTCAGAGCCAGGAGTCTTGTTACATTCCATATTTTTAAGTGCTTCAAGACATTCTGTTTTGGTTAGTAGCCCTTCGCAACTATCCTGTTCTGTCTGGTTTAATTTTTTCTCCATTTGCGTTTTAAAAAAAACGTTATCGGCTCTTTCATTTTGAGAGTCATTGTTAGAGCTGTAAAGAGTTTTATAGAAAGTCTTACATTCACTTAAAATTTCTTTGTCTGTGGTGACGAAATTTTCGTTTCCTAGTTTTAATTGGCTTATTGCTCCTTGGTTGTAATGCCGTTTCTCTAGATTAAGAAAGTATTTTGTATTTTTTTCACCTTCATTATGCCATCTGCATCTTGCTCTCAAAATTGAGCCTTTCGTTCGATATTCAATTATTTTCTCCAGTTCTAATTTTTTGGTGTCTAGAGCGTTTAAAGTATCTTTCTTATCTTTTTCCTTCACGTTATTGGATTCGATAAAACATTGCAGGTTATTGATTTCTTTCTCAAGCTCTTCTTCACGTCGTGATATTTTTGCTTTTTTTATAGTTGAGTATCGTAGAGACTGTTTTCTTATATTTAGCTTTACCATTTCCCACATAAGAGCATCATTGACGAAGCTATCATTTTGGTATTCTTCCTGTGTGTCTTTAATTACAGCTCGTATTTGGTTTATATAATCCATTTCTGTTAGGAGCGAAGTGTTGAGTTTCCAGAAACCAGGGCCTCTCATATTCGAGTGGGTAGCGACTGTGATTTCTATTAGGGAGTGATCTGTTTTATATCCAATTGATATATTAGCGGACGTAATGTTGCACATTAGGCTTTGCGTAACAAGGAAGAAGTCTAAACGGCAGTGGATGTCTGGCCGTTTGCGCCGCCAAGTATATCTGCGGGTGTCCGGATTCAATATTCTCTATGCATCTAGTAAATCAAATTGAACGCAGAAATCGTTTAGTGTTTTCACTGATTCCGCATGTGTTTTAGCGAGACCGCCTTTTTTATCAATGTCTAGGTCCAAAACCAGGTTGAAATCTCCTCCAATTATTAACTCGTCACATTTAAAATCATTTAAATGATCAAAGAAATTCAGAAAGAAACTTGGATCATCGTCATTAGGTGCATAGAGCACAGCCATCGTCACGGATTTGTTATCTGCTATAATGTCGCAGATGATAAATCTCCATTAGAGTCCGAGTACGTTCGTTGGAGTTGGAGGTTGAAATTATTATTGAATAAAATAGCGACTCCTCCTCTAGCGCTGGTACAACAGCTAAAAAGAGTTTTATATCCCCATTCGGCAGACCATACAGGAATTGCGTTTTCCGAGCAGTGCACTTCTTGAAGCATGTAAACTGAATAGTTTTTCTTTCTTAGCCAATTAAACATTTCCCGTCTTTTTAACCGGTCGCCAAGACCCCTCACATTAAGGGAACATACTTTTAGATCCATTAAAAGAAAAGAAGAAAGTTATCTATTGGAAAAACCATGGCATAAGAGCGTACTATAGTTATCGTAGTTATTACAACCAAGCGCGATGTTTGTAGTTTTGAACAGGCGAAATACATATAACAAAGTGTGAAATACAACACATAAAAATAACTCATTGTTGATTTGAGTCCCAGCAGGACTGGTTGCTAGTGTGAATGAATCGAGCTCGTTTGCCATTTAGTAGAAATTTGCATACGATAGATTATTATTTCTAGTTAAGAACAAAGCAATAAGGTAAGGGAAATATTAAGAAAAATAAAGTTATGTTAAGTAGTCTGGGATATTTCTGTAATCATATTTTTCATTATTAATGAAAAGATAGCGTCCAACAACTTTTGCGTTCGAAAGTCCCTCCTTTTCTCTAGCCTTCAGCATCGCTTTTATCAAAATTTTCCTTTCCTCCTGAATCGCTTTTGCGAAATCTTCAGTTATATATGCATCTGGATAGTTTTGCAAGTGCTTAATCCTACCTCTATGTTGCCAGATTAGATTTCTGTCTTCACGGCTAATAAAACGGGCGATTATAGGCCTACATCTGTTTTCGATTTTCCTGCCTACTCTATGGACAGCGTGAAATTTTATCCCCGATGTGTCGATGCCCATATCGTTCTGGATAACCTTGTAAATCAAGGACTTGCAATCTTCATCTCCTCCTCTCTTAAATTGTTGAAGCGTAAATTTTCTCGGCGTGTGTACTGTTCGAGCTTGATGTTCTTTTCTATTTCAGCATTCAGTTGAACTTCTAGAGCAGCAATTTTCTTGTTCAGCTCTTCAAGACCCCCCTTCACTTCTGTTATATTTGTCTCTGTTATGCTTTGCTTTATTGATTGGATTTCGTGCTTCATTTCGACAATTTCACGTTTGAATTCTTGACGTAGTTTCTCGATTTCCGCGCGGACACTGTCGAAGCCGGCTTCCATAGTTTTTATTAAGGCGTCGATGGAACCTTCGGCTTTGGTGTCTTCGCTGGCCGCCATGTCTGAGTCGCTTGTTTCTTTCGCTTTTTCCTGTTTCCCATACAAATAAACTAGCTAAAGAAGTTCCAAGCGTTAGCCAGTGAGGCAATTTGTGATTTTAGCTGTCAGTGGCTATCGAAAGCATTTAAATTGGTTCAGAAGCTTGGCAGAGAGCTCACTTTTAGCGGAGCGTTAGAAGAGACGTCTACACGCCATGCAGCCAGGCCCAACTCCAAGCATAAGGCGAATTACCCTTCACCGAACAGATATCTACCGAAACTTGTCGTTGGGTGCCCCTGATTAATATATTAGGAAAATCATCACTAGGAATGGAATAGAAATAATGCTATTCACATGAATCGTTTTTAATTTTAAGCTTCATTCTACGAAAGCTGCAACCAGCACACAAAGTTTCATCAAAATGATACAAATAAACAAATGCTTAACTTACCCAAAGCGTGTCCTCAGAGTCCAGTACCAGGGTATAATTTTTCAAAATATCACTTCTATTGTTGATTATATCGATTGCCATTTTCATCGCCGAAAAATGTCCATATTTGTCATCTTTCATGAAGGGAACAAATGCTCCAATGTGAATTTCTTTTTCTTCTGTGTCTAAGACACTTCCAGTGGAATCATTTTTGCACGACTGTATCGACGTTACGTTGAAACATAATTTATCGGCCATATTTTGCGTACATTTATTATCAAATGTTGACGGATTTTGTTTGTTGTTTTCTTCTGAGGTGTTATTCCAGCAGCTGAAATTACTTGAGTGTGGTAGTTTTTCACAGCAAAATTGTGTATTGAGTTCCATATGAAAGCTACAAAATGTAGTTTGAAACCAAACTACAAAGCATCCAACACCAAGGAAAATCGTGAAATCTTTACCGTTCATTTCTGAAAGACAAAAAAAGAATACAATCATATTTAAGTCGTTTAAGAAAGGTCTCTAAAATCTGGCGTTTCATACGATAGAGCGATTTTAGACACCCGAGTTATGTAAGTTAATTTTGATAAATTTATTCAACGATTATTTCAAAGGGGACTTGTAGATTGGCCCGGATACTGTTAATGATAGGATATGTACTTATTGACTGAGTGGGAGGGCCGGACGGGAAACATGGGCTCGAGGTCACGGCGTACGTGCGCCCGACCTGATTCTGTCAATAAGGGTTTTATCGTAAGACCTATTTAGACTCTTCATGAGCACGTAGAGGATGAAGTTTTTACCAAACATCGACAAATTTGTACAGACATTTGATCTAATTATAATATGTTGTTTGCATTTGCTTTCTGGTTACAAATAAACTTATATGGTTAGACGAGATGAAATCCTATCGCTCGGGGCCGTACGTGTTCTTAACAGGGCCGTACGGCTTTTCCGGCTCTCCTCGTGCTAACGCGTACGGCCCTCATACTGGGATTTTCTCGATTATTTCACAATGAAAGCGCGTGGGGCCGTACGGGTTATACGATAAACTACATTCTCTCCTAGAAGCAATGATTTATAGATTTAGCCAAGCCTAAAAGCGGAGCTCCACGATTATAATTTTTTGTACTGGTATTGAACAACTTCGCATGGCTTTCTTTGCTTCAATATTTTATTTATTTATTTATTTATTATTATTATTATTATTATTATTATTATTATTATTATTAGGATACAATTAAAGGAACATTTCAAAGGGCGGACGTACGGGTGTCCATTTCTCGAACAGATGGGTTACCATATTTTCTCAACCATGGTGCTCCGCCATAAACTGAATATTTGCTAAAATTACGCTAAGGCTCAAACCAAGGTGTCGAGGAAGGTCTTGCTGAATGCCATAAAATCGTTTAGTCCGCGAGAGAGGAGCCTCTTGTAGTATTTCTTTATAGTATATTTCTTTTCCATCGCTTTTAAGAAAACTGGTGTTAAAACACTGAGAAGAGGAGGAGGAACACTGAGAAGAATCTTACATAAACGACATACTTCACAATATCCCTCAATACTTAAACAAAACGTTAGCCTTTGCTTCAGCTTCATGCATGTGTATTTTCTTCTCCAAAAAAATAACAAAATAAAAATAAAACGAATTTCTTTCCTCGAACAATTGTTTTTCAGTGAAGCGAAGAGCTGGGTTATTCTGCTCGGCCAAAAATCATTTAGCCATTTTTTTAAACGAAGAAACTTGTTTTGCATTCAAACTTGCTCGATAAAATCTTCTGAAAAACAGACATCCTCCCCATTTTTAAGTTGTCATTCAAGTTCCTATTTCGTTGACAAGGTGCTTAAACAAGCACTGTTTGCAAGATCAGTACGAGGAAACACGGAGATCGAAACCTTTTTAGACACCAGCTTTACTTTGTTAACAACGGTTCCAAAAATCTTCGATTCCGCTGTTTGTGACTGGCTGATCATTACATCAAGCTGATTAATATCTTAACACAACAACAGGATACATAGCGTCTATTTCGGCATCAAGATTTAAATTTGGTTTAGCTCAAGTGACTTACCCGAGTAAAATGTTTTCATGGTAATTCCGTTTCTCGATGGACAAACTTTTAGCTTATATGCACTGGCAAGGGTTTCAATTAAGAGAAACTGCTTCTTTAGCAAGTTATCTCCTTTGAATGTGATATCTGGTGCTAATAACTTAGCGGGAAAATGACAGATGCCTAATATACGTTGACGAGGCACATGTCAACATCTTACAATAATAATTTGTGAGATACAGCCCCCACGTCGAATTAAGGTTGTTTTGAATTGATGTATATGTTTTCATCTTAAATTTACCCCGCACAAAAGATAGAAGTGGACGTAACTTAAATTGTATTTTTGCGGACTACGAAGAAGACCAATGGCGGATTCTCCGTAAAACTTCCGTTGCAGCTGTTTCAAGACCTGCATATAATTTTTGACCCAAATTGCTCAACGTTTGAAAGCCTTTCGTTAATTTGCTTAAGTACAAGGCTCGCTTGTCAAGTCTGTTTGTTTCAACTGAGACACATCGACCACAGCCAACTGGTCTAAAAAACATTCGTTGTCATTAATTAAAAAAGGACCGGATATTGCCTTTTGCTTTTCTCGCAATTAGCGTGCTAGTTTCCCGTTTTTGGCCCTTTGCTGAACTATCAGCTTCTAAATTTTTTTTCTTATCAAATGAATTCCTCCTGGTAACAACTTCACTTAAGGTTATGGAGATTTTCTCCTTTTCCTGAGTTCAACTTTAACCACACGTCAACAAGACCACCCACAGCAAAATAAACATAAATTTGCATCCTGTTCTCATATGCTTGCTAGCTAACATTTTGTTCTCCTTAAGTAGAGCCAGGACCTTGTTACATTTTAGCTTACTGCGCCTTCGGGACTGAGGCTACGTTTACACTATACCGGATAGCTCTTGTGCCGGCACGAAACCCATATCGGATAGGGCTTTTGTTCACATTCAAAACAACGAATGATTTCGGCACGGTTTTTGCGTCGGAGCGATGTTGGGCCGCTGCGGTCTTGAAAGTGAATCGTCACATATCGGATAGGTTTTCGTGACACTTTCTGGAGCAGTGTGAACAAAGAATCGAACCGAAACGGAAATCAACAACGAGGAGCAAGGATTGGATTCTAATGGAAAGATAATGGCGGTTTTGGGCCACTGCCGTTCACACCAGGCCAGAGTATTTTTCACAACGGCATAAAATGCTATCCGGCATAGCGTAGACATAGCCTGAAATGTGTGCGGGAGCGTAGCCCCATATCCATAAAATGTGTGTGCCATGTGTGATGCTTCTATGTGTGTAATCTGACTCTCTTTGGAATAGACATTTGGTAAAATCGGTCTCGTCCACCAACCTGATTGGTCAATGAATATTCGCATCAAACTTTGCCTATTGTTATGGTTGACTTTGTCGAAGACAATAGGCCTTTTGTTTAGGGACAGTTCTATTGTGTGCCCGGAATTGGCGTTCGACCTCAAACGGAGACGA
>JAEMWC010000049.1:315000-337500 GCA_016490735.1 Pachyseris speciosa | reverse complement strand
TTCATGTATTTTTGTTTCCTCTATAGGTTAGCAGGCTATACTTGTGAAACAGTTATAGTCTGTAGTGTAAATGATATGTATGGCTTTTTTTGCTCTCGTTTTAAGGATCGCATGAACTGTCTCAGTTTTGCAGTCCAGAACTGACTTGTGTTGACCCACTAGTTACTTGAATTGAAATTCCTCCGAACCAGGATAACACCAAAAACGGAAAATTCATCTTTTGTTTCATTTTCGTGCTTTCCTGACTTGTAAAGATTAATTTTGCCTTGTTATTTCTTTTAGATGGATTCGCCTTGGACGCAGGACAACAAGCTAGCGATGAAGTTCCACACTGTACGCGCTGGTGGAAGCAAACAAACTTTCCAGAGACCAAGCAAACGAAGAAAATAGATGTCCACTGGTGGATTTATCTTTTTTCCCTCCACTGGTTTCGAAGTAGAATGCCAAGTCCAAAACTACCAAATGAACGCAGAGTCTTTGTAAGATATAAAACTTCGACATAACAATGTGAAAGTTCTGGTCATTGAAAGCTGTCATTTGAATGGATGCGTGTAAAAGAGCCCAGCTTTCAAAGGAAGTGGCGGTTAGTGTTCTGACTGAGGTTAGTTTTGTAGCATTTCTTTCTCATTGACCACTGTCTGGTCAAGTCTGTTCGAGGAAGTATTCGGTGAGCATTCTACGGACTGACAGAGTGTGCATTTATGTCACTTAGGAGATCGCCTGTATGAGTAGTGAAGTGTCGCCTGATGTCGCCTCTCAATGAACGAATTGCTGAAGGTAAAAACCTCCCATACTGAGCATTATTGAAAAGGCGCATTAACACCAGAGGGCCAGAACTCACTGTGATCTTCTCTTTTTGCTCGGGGCTCAGCCCGAACTTAGAAATGCAGTTGACGCACAAAACGACTTTGCTCATAATATGCATGCTCAGTGTTACGTCATCAACGGGACAGCGCCCAAACTTTCTTCAGTCGCCATTTTGAATGCCCCGGAGTGCGCCACAGTGAAAAGAGGTTTTAAGTGTGGTAAGCGTTCTTTACTTGCTTGACATCTTTTACTTTTTATAGCATTTTTATATTTGTTACAATCTAGCTCTGTTGCTTACCCGTATTTACCCGTGTATAATGCGCACTTTTTCCCAAGATTTTGTTAATGAAACTCTGCGTGTTATACACGGAACCTTTTGTTTGTTGATCGCTTCCCTCATTTACATACGCGTGTGGTTAACAAAGGATACATAAGACAATAAACAAGACTTCAAAAGGCTGTTAGGCTGTTGTCCATGCCGTTGTTATAATAAGCAAGCAAATAACCTATCACAGTTGCTTTTAAATTACCGTCGATGAACTGACAATAAAACTGCCGGAGATATTCTGTGAACAGACGCCAAAAATTTGCATACAGACGAAACAAAATATCCTCTTATTTGAATATGGTAACGAAACACACATTTTGTGAGTCAAAGTTAGTTCGAAATTATTTTGCTCGAAGTACAGCAGCTCAGAACAAAGGCAAAATAAATGAGGTATATTTTGCAGAGCATTACAAGATTTAAAATCTTTTGACAACTGTAAATCGTCAGAGGCGCATTTCACAGGAGATGATTATCTTTATTTCTCACTGCGTTACGCTTGATTGAACAGATCACACCACGATCATTTGTTTTAAAACATTCAGATACGTGAAAACATAAAGTGTCAGCGAATGAAAGCGAAAATTTTTACCCAGCAACAACGAAGAGCCTTTGAGCATATGAGAATTCCTGTAACGGGTGTCTAAATCATTCTCTCGTGCCGTCTCAATGTTTGGGAATACGCTATTCTCAGAGTCAGATAATGCAGTTTTTGGTTGCCTTTTGTAATTAAGAGTGAGTTCACCAGAGGACCAGGCAGGAGTGACACATGCCATCTTTCCGTTTTCGATGAAACTTGGCCAGATTGAAGGACTCACCTAAAATTCTAAAAGACAAAGTGGCTCAACTTCGCACTTTTTCCCTTTGGAGTTAGACCACCCCCACTACTTTTGTGCTCCAAATCCCAGAAATTCCACGCAAATAAGCATCAAATTTAGACATCTCTCCTGGCTATAGAATTCAATCAATTTTCTTGATATTTTATGACAATAATGACTGAACCTGCCTTAGTTTACAATACCAGTTCTAAGACATTTGAAATGGCAGGTGCCAATCAATATGACTGTCACTGGCTACACATGTCACGCAAGATTTAGCAATAAGGCAAATTAGCTTATTTTCTGATCAATTATTGTGAAAGTGCAACTTTTTTTGTCGAAACATTTTCCACCAAGGTTCAGACTCGACCTTGATCTGATAAAATCATAAATAAAATTTTTGGCATCTGTTATTTTGAGGCAACGACAGCTATTCAAACAACGTGACCTGAGACTGATTGTAGCTAAGGAGAGAAGAAAATATAATAATACAGAATCTGTCCACGAACGTTTTTCTAAGTTAATGAGATAAACAGTGTTCGCAAATACTATTTATAGCAGTGAACACTAGCAGAAAGCAAAATTCAATGCAATATCCTCTCAGTTACAGTAAGTAACACCGAAATTCTATTCTGTGCATACAGGCTGAGTACAGGAATGAATGGGCCGATATCTAAATTCTTAAGCATCGTCATGTCAAATAAGAATTTTCCTTGGCATTATCTTGTTCTTCAGAGTGCTCTTGAAAGCTAATGAATCTTTCCAGCTCACGCGCTGGACCTGGTAGTTGGCAGAGTTAAAGGGGAGCTTAAGCAAAGATGTTTTTGAGCATCGTACTGCAACCGTAAGTGGACGTTTCTCATTCATGATCAGTGGTTGTGCATACATTTTCAAGTACATTTTCTCTCTAAAGGCTGGTTTCCATATGATCGCAGACGATCGCGGATCGCAGATCGCAGATCGCAGACGATCGCAAAGAGAGCTGTTTCCATATAATCACAACGATCGCAAAGCCGACTGTAGCCATACAATTCGGTCAGCGGAAATGTCAAATGTACACGCGCGTTGTCGGAATTACAAATATTATGGGATAGATTTCGATCGCAGATCGCAGAACTTTCCAAATGATCATATGATCATATGATCGCAGGATCGCAATTGATCGCAGACGATCGCAGACGATCGCAGAAGATAGAACATGGTTCTATCTTCTGCGATCGTCTGCGATCGTGATCGCAGGATCGCAGACGATCGCAGAACTTTTTGCGATCTGCGATCTGCGATCCGCGATCGTCTGCGATCATATGGAAACCAGCCTTAACCCTTTTCCGCCGAGAGGGGTCCTATACGACCCCACAATAGACCGATGTTTTGAAAATCTACAACTTTCTCAAATCCTGAACTATGGTTGAAATAAACCAATTTTTTGCCAAATGATCATTTATTTAGACTTTATTATCCCGTAAACTAAAAAAAAAAAAAAAAAAAACTCCCAATTTTCACTTAATTAATATGACTGTTTATTCTCTTTGAAAACCAAAATCGCCCTCGGACAACACCAAAATTCACGCAATTTTGTCTTCAAGATAAAAATTCCTATTGAAGTTAAAAGTTTAAATTGGCATCATTTGTTTAGACTTTATTATCCCGTAAGCTGAGAAAAAAAACCTCCCAATTTTCACTTAATATGACTGTTTATTCTCTTTGAAAACCAAAATCGCCCTCGGACAACATCAAAATTCACGCAATTTTGTCTTGAAGTTTTCAAGATAAAAATTCCTATTGAAGTTAAAAGTTTACATTGGCAGCAAACTTTGACTCCACCTCTTGCAATCTGTTTCACATTTACCTGCTCGCCCTTTTATCCCGACCCCGATAACGCTGCTTGATTTCAGTTGTTCTCACAGTCTGTAATTTTCCCGTTTGTGACCCAAAGGAATTCTGGAATTTTCTTGGCTAAGAACAGCATGGAAGTCTTCCAATTTCCATTTCACATATATTTTAGAACCGTGTAGAGCCACCCGGTCCTGCTGGCAAAGCATTGCACCGATTGCATTATTTGCATGTCAAAAATCGCCAAAATTGTCATGCCAGGTCCTGGAATCCACTTAGAAAACGGCGAAAGACACAATTTCACTTCGTGAATGGCCATCACTCGCTCGCATACTTTCGGCGGCCTACTTCGTGTGAAATTGCTTCTCACCTCCGTTTTCTTTCAACGGATTGCCTTTACCCATCAACCCAGCTTTATGATGCCAGGCAGGGGGCTTCTGAGGTGGAAAATGGCTCCAAAAACACACTTATAAATCAAATAAGCAACGAATTGTAGCTGCAGTGTTCGCTTAGAAATAAACGACAGCTAGCGTGACGTGACAAGCGTGACATCAGAGATAGAGCCTTCGGTGTTGTGGCCCAGCGAATCGCCGTGGTAACCCCTTATATGGAGTAGCCAGGTCGATTGACCTCCTACTCTCCGAAAATTGGAAAAAAGACGTACAAAACGTCCGTCGGAAAAGGGTTAAGAGTAAAAAAGACACTTAGTAATACAAATGTGGTAGCGCCAAGGCCAGTGAAAAGGTTAACGCCTCACTTCCGGTTGACGTCCGTGGCTCAAAACCGCCAGTGCTTAAGTTTAAGTTATCGTCAACACTTACTTCACACTCTGCTTATGAACGCATCGATCCGGAGTCGTATTTTTCCTCGAAATCATTTCTCTGACAGATAAAGTTCTTAGCTCACATTGGATTATCCGCTGCATTCTGGGTTCATTTAACTGCTGAATTAATAACGATTTTGGTGCATTCAAACATGCAAGTAAACACCGTGAAAATAGAACCTGCAGGAGAATGCGTGACACAACATGAGCCTGGGACTTTGATCAGCGGTAAACTATTACCGGAAATAAGAGTGCAGGAAAGAAAAATTGTGTTTTTCATGTAAATCATGTCAATTTTGTGAAACTGAATAATATGCTTTTGTTTGCGTTTTGCTTTTTTGTATTTTTTTTTCAGTTTCCATTCACGAGACAGCAAGCTCCTGATACTGATAAATGGGTAATGAAATATTAATCCACAAAACAAAAGGCACTTAGCTGTATTGTAAGAACAACAAAGAACTTAGAGAGCACAGTGTTTTCTATTTCGGGCGAGAAATTGGATTATCCTCTCCGTCTGGTTTCTGTATTAGGCGTGCAAGATGGTGAACAGTGTTGTTATCACTTTCGAAACTAAATGCGTAATCTTAGTCAGCGGTAAACAAGATACCAATCTTTTTCATTCCCATACGACTTTCCATACTGTGTAAGTGTGTGGGGCTGTTGCGGTGGAGGTCACAAACAAGGCTTTGAAGCCCTCCAACACCGAGCTGCTGAAGGATTTGGTTGGAATAGTTGCAAGAACTGTGCGCGGGAACCCGGCACGTTCTGAAATGGCCCACGTTGGAGGAGTGCCGACGTAAATCTGTTTTTAAACTTGTTAAGAAATGCCTGCAAGGTCGATGTCCCCCTGTATTTTAAAGAATATTTTAAATGTAATAATATAATTCATGCACACGCTGCTAGACAAAACAACCTTTTATATCCGCCTGCTGTGAGGACTGAGATCGCAAAAAGATATTTCTATTACTCTGGTTGCACTCTAATTAACGAACTTCGTATTTATTTAACTTTTAAATCTTGTATTTGTACACAGTTTTCTATCTATATTATTATCAGTACCAGTGTAATGCTTATATGTATGTTGTAGTTTTAGTACATTGTTGTGCTCAGGGATCCCATTGATTGCAGACTGAGCCCGATCTATCTATCTATCAGTTCGGTGTAATGGCAATTCTAACACATATAAATTTAACCGAGAATGCGTGACACTAATTGCGTGATGCAAAACGGAATTCCTCTAGCTCTTGATGGATTCCCCTTTGCTACTCTGACATGCAAGTCTAATGTGTACACATCCCAGACACATCCCAATGTTAAGGATGTCATCACTCCCTTGCTCATTTGCAACTCTTTGGAAGGAGTGAGACGTCCCAGCGTTATCCCGGGATCACAGAATGTTTTCCCTTGACCTCTCATCAAAAAGATATCCGGTCTCATCTCAGGACAGTCAAAGTCTCTCAGACTGCTGTTCTCACAGAGAAGGAGTTGATTCTCGCTAGCACTGGTCATTTTGATGACAATAGGGCTGTTTATACGAGAGAAAATAAACAGCGGCTTACATAAGACGCGAAAGGAACCATTTATACCAGTAAAAACTCCTAGGCCAGGATAAGCCGCAGCTTGAGAAAGCCGTGAACATAGATTTTGTACCATTTATACGGAGTGGTCGCGTCTTATGTAAGGCGTGGCCAGAGTAAGACGCGGCTTATTTTCTCTCGTATAAATGGCCCTATTATGTCCATGACCATGAGCTTAACTTGGTACATTTTGGCGACCAAGGAGAAAATATGTGCATTCCCTTCATGGAGATCGCACTTGGGAAAGCCGTAGAGAGGGCCTAATTTGGATAAATGCTGTTTAATGCTGTTGTCTTTTAAAATTTCATTGCGAGTGTTGGTCGAAACGTTATGTTTTATTTCCATCTGAGCTGAATTACAAATAAAAGACGTATCATATTCCTTGAAAAATCACTGTGACCATGAGCACAACATCATGTAGTGTGTGACAGATGTGACTACTACCGGAATGCTGTTTTAGATCTACAATTGTCGTTATCTTCTTCATCTATGGGTAAGGGCACTTAAAGAGAATCCTACGAATTTTTTTTATCACCACATTTACAAACTTGTTATCATCATCATCATCATCATCATCATCATCATAATCATAAGCTGTGGTATCAGAATTACTATTACCTTCCTCATTGTTATACATTGTAGTAAGACTATTATTTCTTTTTCAAGCGGAAACGACCAAGAACAGGAAATGTCCAAAAAAAAAAAGGCCCACATCCTTCGAATGCCTCACCATGATTATGCTAAGAGTGACGTTATCGATAATCGTTTGCCAAACCAAGTCCTCTTAATAATGGATTGGCATGGAATTTTTGCCAGCCAGTTGTAGAGAAACCCAGCGGGACGGGTTTGGCAAAAAGGGCAAAGCAAGGCACATGACAGTGGCAGTGTAAAGGAGCGACATTGAGGTAATCACTGAAAATGCTTCAGTTGTGAAACTAGAAAAACGGTTTATAATATTTACTACCATATGTAGGCATCTGGTTTGATTATAATTTGATAAGGTTGGCATCACAGGGAAGGCGTTTTATTGACAGGATAGAAATTCAAGGAAAAAGATCATCAGAATTCGGGCTTCCACTACAACCAGCCCTGCGTCAGAGTCTGGATTGTCTGAGTGAGATGAAAGTGTTGCTGAGAAGCACGTGGCTTTGAGGTAACCCAAATTTATTCTTTTATATACTGTTAAAATATCGCTAAATTTCAAGGCAGGACTTGACCTGAACACCATTTTTGCGTTAGAACATGGATTTGACGTTAATATCTCGTTCGCTTTTCAATCAATCAAAAATCCCTATGCTCACCTCACGGTCACAGAGCCGACTGTAGCCACAGATTTTGGTCAGCGGAAAATTCAAATGTACACTCGCGTTGTTGGAATTAAAAATATTATGGGATAAGTTTCGATCGCAGATCGCGGAACTTTGGTTTCCAGGTGATTGCAGGATCACAATGCAAAGGTAATTTATCGTAGAATAACACAGACGATCGAGCTTCGAATAAATAATTTGTATGGAATCAACAACGTGAATGTGGCTTTTGATATGAAGCTATGGTTGCAAACAACAGTTAGCAACAAATTAAAAGTCTACCACATTATAAACAAGACCTGTTCCACAAACTGTATGATCGAAGCGGCTGGGGAAATGACAAAACAGGAAAAATATATGACTTTATCAATCTTTACTATTTACCCATTCAACTGATGACCGTTAACCATTACATAAAACACACCCAACATTCAGTTCATCTCAGCAAGTGCGGCTTGCATGGCGGACAACTCGTGATAAAAATATGCTAGCCCGACGGGTCGCTCCACTAGCCCGGGCTATCGGACAGCACTTTTGTCGCGCCCTGATTGTACTCGAAACCTCCAGCTAGCTGGCATTTAATTATAATTATATGTAGTTAATTTGAAGCTAAGAGCGTCCTTGTTTTTCCATTTCAGGCCCTCACGTACATCCATTTGTTTGAGGAATGCATTTAAAACTGGTTTGCCGTGGCAGTAATAGAGCACACGCTTACAACACTGAAAGCAGCAAACCCAAAGCTTCAAGGGGCATTATTGCGGAGTGACAATGCTGGATGCTACCATTGTGCTTATCTCATCCTCTCACTTCCCAGCCTTGGAGAGCGCACAGGCATTGAGATCGTCTGATATGACTTCAGTGATCCACAGGCTGGAAAGGACGTCTGTGACAGTCAAATTGCCACAGTGAAGAACCATATGCGCCGTTAAATTATTGAGGGTCACGACATCAAAAGTGCTAGTGATATGAAGGTAGCGATCGATTCCTATGGTAAGGTGAAAGGGTGTCAGCCAGCAGTTGTTAAGATTCAGGGAGTCCAGCCAGACCATGAAGAAGCACACCATGTCCAGCTTCCAGTCTCTAAACAATTTTAGTTTCGAGTCTGGAAGTCTACGAGTATGGAGGACTTATGACATAAGCCCTGGTAAATGTTTTACGCAGGCACAGGTGAAAGGATTCGGGATACCTCAGGGACCCACAGAGCTATGCGTCTAACAGCCCTTTAGTCTACTAAGAGAAGAGATCGGTGCTTTTACATCCACGGCTAGGAGAAGCGAGTCCCGTCAACACCAGCTGCCGAAGCTACAAGGGTGTACACCATCCGGAGAAAATGGGCCGAGACATGTAATGAGCTCTCAGGGTGGTACTTTTATAAGGAAAAAGGGTCAAGCTCCCAAACAGCCGTTAGTGATCCCGCATGTCGAGTTTCAAAGGTATGGGCGTTGAAAACGTCACGTAGAGCGACCCACTTTTCCGAGAGGGTAAAGACACACCTGAAAAGAATATTCCTGGAAGGAGAGGAGACAGGGAGGAAGGCAATTTCAGTGGATGTTTGCTGCAAAATGAGAACTATTCGTGATGATAGTGGCAAGAAATTTTTCAGTAAAGAAGAGTAGCTCGCTGATGATCTTGGTACCTCAGCAGACTGTCTGTGATGTATAGGAGTGGCCGACTAGCCATAGAACGGGCTGATGCGAGTCCTGCCCAATATGAGGTGGAAGACAACTAGGACTGTGATTTAGCATTAAAAACATTTAGGTTGTGCACAGTTGTTTACTAGGATTGTTACCTTAAGGATGTGAACCGACAGAGGATGCCTGACATAAATTTATACGGAGGGTTAAACCTTGGCTCTGTCTATCCCTAAGGCAAAGTTACTTCAAATGTAGATACGTTGTAACGTGAATGGAGGTGCGTTCGTTTTGTATTTTGGTATTTTGTTAGTAAAACGATGAATAGAAAAAGGCATTTTATCATATCGTCATCTTAATTACAAAACATACATTTGTTCCAAATTAATACCGCGTTCTCTAATCTCAGCCTCGCCATGTTCGTTGCAATTTTTGCCCTATTAAAAACTAAGTACATGTACGTTTTGTTTAGTGGATTGATTTCCGTCAGCAATTAATGAGTATCAGGAGCCCACCATCTTGTGAACGAAAACAAAAAAGCAAAGCACAAACAAAAGCAAATTATTTATTTCACATGATTTACATGAAAAACACAATTTTTCTCTGCTGCACTCCTATTTCCAGTAATAGTTTACCGCTGATCAAGGTTCCGGGCTCATGTTCATTGTGGTTGTGGTGGTCTAACTCCAAAGTGAAAAAGTGAGTGTTAGAGTTTTTAGGTGAGTCCTTCAATCTGGCCAAGTTTCATCGAAAACGGAGAGATGGCATGTGTCACCCCTGCCTGGTCCTCTGGTGAACTCACTCTTAATATTGATAAAAAACAGTGTGATTTCAAAATGGGTGTATTAAAGTGGTAATTGAGCTACGTGTCATGCAAGTCTGGTCTGAAATCATACTTGTGATTTCAAATCGAACTCGTGAAATCACGCGTATGATTTCAGCCCAAATTGCGCTCCACTTAGTTTAATTACCATTATAAACATGCCTGACTGTGAAAAAACTCAGGACTGAAGAGCCTTACGGAAAGAAGAATAAAGCAAACGAAACGTTTTTTTTTTCCAAGCACATAACGTTTGTTTTGAAATGCTTCTTTTTTCAGGCAACCATCCGCCAAAAGATCACACCGTCAGAGTACTTAAATTTGTGAGGAGTTCCCTGTCACTCATTGTAATCATGTGGTCTATGGCAGCAATTGGGATCATCTGCTGAATGAGCTTTCTGTACTTCAACATTAGCAAAAGAAATGAAAGGTGAGATATTACCAAAGTGTAAAACTTGGAGTTACAAGCAAGTTCATTGACTTTCTGTCTTATTTTTAACCGTGGTTGACTAATAACAGAATCCTTAACAAGTTTTCTATCGAGAATGAGTGTTAAAGATTTAATATCTCAACTTTGCTATTTTATTTATTTATTTGGCTACATAAAAACGTTACAGTAGATACATAGAGCAGTCACAAAACTAACAGAGATGTAGCGAGGGAACCCAGTAGAAGCTGAAAGATTATTAACACTGGGCACCTCAAGACAATACATGCTGTAGATGGAGAGAGCAAAGTATGTTAAGGTGGGCTGGCAATTTAGTGTTCTATTGAGAAGGAATTTTTTTAATGTAATATTATAACTGGAGTATCTGAGGGACGGGATCAAATCACCCGGTAGGGAATTCCAAACCTTAGGACCTAGATGGAGGATCGTAAACTGTTTAATATTAGTTCTACAGAAATGAAAACGATAATTTACAAGTTTAATTAAATTCTCTTAATTTCATGGTGTCTTTAGCACATGCGCAATGCATGACTTGTTCTGGGCTTGTTTTACTAAGCAAACGGAAAACAAAACGATAGTTTAAGCACCAGGAAAAACACCTGTTCTGTTCATACCTGTATGATCCGAAAAACTGTTCAATTTAGACAACTTCCAAGGGCAATTTTCTTCTCCATTGAATATATTTAATAACCTCAGTCAATTACTAAATGTCTGAAAAGGTGGGTGCGGCTTTAATTGTAAAAGGAGAGAGTGGGGCTAAAAACAATAGCTGATAATAAAAAATAACACCGCATTATAGAAAAGGAGGGAGAATAAGTCGAGGGGATTATGAAGAGGAGGGGGTATATGCGTCCCCCTGCCACTTAACATAACATAACGTAAACATACCATAACATAACATAACATTTTATTCAGGAGATTACAACGCAAATACAAAAACTTTAAGGGAAATCGTGAGGTTAACCCTGTATAAAAACAATGGATGAGTTGCCAGTAATAGGATACTCATGTTATGCGCAACGGATTATGGGATCGCCAGGGCGCAAACATTGCAAATCGCTAGAAAGAAATGTATGGCGTAAGGTTGTTTCTTCGTCAAAAGCAGTGATTTTGAACAAAGAATAATGCATATTCGCCGTGATTTTGTGAGAAGTGGAGCTGACTAATGTCGATGAGTGGAAAATGTAAGTTTCTGTGTGATTAATGCGGTAAAATATATTGATAAACACTTTGTTGCGTAAGCAGGCTGTATGAGCAGATTATGAAATCCATCCACTGAATCTGCATCAAGTAATAGTCTCGTAATAGTACGAACAGCTATAAATTTGAGGGATTCACTCAATAAAGCCTTTCCAGTTGTAATTACACGTGTGCTGATATTTACAACGAGTGTAACTGGGATTATACCCGGCGGCGATGTGGGCTTGTTACAACGATTGATGGTACCCAGATAAACAAAGAGATCTTCCTCACGTTGGTTTATTGAGATTCTACTCACCAAAAACCAAGCAGCTGCAGGATACTTTGTCATGGTCCAGAGCTATAAATCGTGATAAAGTCAATAAGTACTAAGGTCTGCTTTAATCATTTTGTACAAGGCAGGAGGCCAGGGTTGACTGAGCAACTTGACTCCTGCTAGCGCTATGTGTACATTGCGTTTCTGAAAGCGTTTATAGCGATTTTCCTTTAATGTAAGAAATCAAGGGAGGTTGCTTGAATATGTTTCTAAGGGTTGGCTGATGTTGAATAAATAGCACTTGTCCATATAAGTACGTTCTAGAAACAATTTTTATGTTAGGTGGAATTGCGTGACAATGGGTTTTCTGTTTCTGTTTCACACATTATGTTCCTCCACTGAGCTCTAAGAGAGGAGTAGTGGCTTAATAACATAGGGATGTTGCTCTTTAAAACAGCTAGACAACCTTCGGTTTTCTCCGTGTTTTCTATCACTGGTTTCATCCATCCATAGCGAAAATGCACGGTAGAAACAATTCCCATCCCCTCGGAGAACAATATATCCTTTGGGAATGTGGGGGTAAAATTCCAGCAGCAATGATAAGATAATGTCGTAACATATGTAATTAAAAACAAAATAATATCACCACGCGTAACTGAAAAAGCTTTATTGAGTGAATCCCCTCAAATTTATATCTGTTCGTACTATTTCGAGACCAATACTTGATAGTAGATTCAGTGGATTTCATAATCTGCCTTACGCAACAAAGTGTTTTTCAATAGATTTTACCGCATTAATCGCACGAAAACTTACAATTTCCACGCAACGACATCAGTCACCTCCACTTCTCACAAAATCACGGTGAAAATGCGTTATTCTTTCTTCAAAATCACTGCTTTTGACGAAGAAACAACTTTACGCCATACATTTCTTTCTAGCGACTTACAATGTCTGCCCCTAGGCGATCCCATAATCCGTTGCGCATAACATAGGTATCCGATTACTGGCAACTCATTCATTCCCGCTTTAACGAGAGCGTTTATTAATAAATTAAATCATTGCGCCTAAAACTAAGAAAACTTTCAAAATTCTCAAAATTTCAAAGTATTCTTTATTATTTATAAACGGATGAACAAAATAACTTTTTAATTCAAGTTTCATTTCACGGCAAATTGAACGTGATATTACAATTATCGAAATTTAGAATAGTCACTCTTCACTTCACTGGAGTGCTTCGCATGTGTTCTTCGGAGGCTCCGGCACCAAAACCGACCCTTTGACACCGCTCAAAACATCTTTAAAATATTCTCGTTTTTTAGTGCTTTCACTTTGATACGTGCGTGAATAGATGATACATTTCTATACCTCTTACGTTCCATAGCAAGCTTTTCGGGGACACTCTTTGCGAGTGCCATCGAACATGTTGCTCGTATCGAAAGGTCTGTAAAATATATCTCACGTAGTGTACTGAATGCACTGTTTATGCAAAAGTAACAAACATGTTTACCACGCATACCAGTAAACAAAAGAAAATGTCTATACATATTGTTGTGTAAATAATACAGAATTAAATAAAATCCTACTGTGTACGAGTTAACATGTTTACAGTCGAAATCTTACCGCCTACAATATGCCTCGTTATTTAATGGCCTTTTGTTTCTTTTAGGAAATCTCACCAACCGACAAATAAGTATGTTATTGACCTGTCCCTCCGCGATATGTGCTATATTCCCTTCGTGACACATATTGTAGCACATATCCCCTCATTTCAGGCCAATAACCCTTACTTATTATCGTTGAATAATGTTTGATGTTAGTTCACCATTCGCTACTTTAATAAGCCTTTTATTTTTTTATTTTTTAAAGTTATGTTAAAGCGTTCTTAGTTATCTTTAACTGAAACATAAACATTAAAACACCAACGTGTATTAAGTGTAGAACTCCTGTTCTACCTCGTAATTACATTTCCTTTGCATTTGTTTCTCCCTCTTTCTTTGGAAGTATTGTTATGGTGTCTTTCTAAAATTTAGATTTTGGGTTACTTTGGCCAAGAAAATCGGATGTAAAATTTAGCCGTGTCTTTATCAGATATAAAGATAATAATTAAAAATTAATTTCTTTCGTATTTCGTCATGAATTATTAGTAAGATTTTTAAACAAAGAAAGTTAACTGCAACAAATGCTGTCCAGGGAAGAGGCTTGGGTCGTTAACCGATCCAGTTAATTTACTTTGTTTAGGATTATCAAGATGTCATCACCCAGACTCAATAACGTTATTATTATGGGATGCATCCTTTGTTACGCCTCAGTCTTTCTGTTAGGACTGGATACAAGGTTTCTCACCTTAAAAGGATACGGGATAAAGTGTAATGTAAGTGAATGCTTTTTTACAGTCATCATTTAAGCATGTGACATTAATTTTCTTCATTTTTCACTTTCTCAGAGCCCGAAAAAAAAAAACATAAAAGTTTGATGTTTCTTAGTGAACCTTTGCAAGTCGATCTTTTACGAAACGAATAGCAATGGAGAAAGCTGAAGGGTTTATAGCGGTTTCAATGTACTTACCAGAGCGATTTCCCCTAAATAAATTCGAGTGCCTCAATGCAATATCACGGTATATAGAGTGACTTCATTTTGAAACTCAACAAAACGCATGCTCAGTGGTAAGTGCAGCCGTGTAAGTTGATTGTGTATTGTACAGAGTGTTTGTGCTTTTTGTGTTTGTCTGGTGAATCTGCACATCTGCACACCCCTAGTGTCTGTGTTAGGTATCTGTGTTAGGTATTGTAAACTGCACAAGCAATCTGGTGAAGTCCCCGGCCAGTGATGTAAGCCGGCATGAGACTATGTGATATGAGTGGTATATAAATACCTTACCATTACCATTACCACGCATTACTATTACCATTACCATTACCTTGACCATGACCATTTCCATGACCATGACCATGACCATGACCATTGCCATGGCCATGGCCATTGCCATTGCCATTGCCATTACCATTACCATTATCATTGCCATGACCAATACCATTACCATTGCTATTATCATTACCATTAGCATTACCATGACCATGACCATGACCATGACCATGACCATGACCATGACCATGACCATGACCATGACCATGACCATGACCATGACCATGACCATGACCATGACCATGACCACGACCATTACCATTACCATTATCATTACTATTAGTACTACCATTACATCGGAATGCAAAGTAGGTCAAATTGGTACCAATAACGTAAGTTGGTTTAACTTTTTCTTGTAAATGATTGGTCTAACACTAACAAATTAAATGTTAAAGCAAAACTTCACTGTTCTGGTCTACAATTAAGAACTGCAGTGCTGTCTGTTGGATTTTCTTTATTGTTCGGCGCCATATCCAGCAAAACTTGGCGTGTCTACAAGATATTCACAGCCGCCACAGCAAACAAGAAAATGGTAAGGGATGAATATATTAATGTCGTCATCTGATATAAACATTCTGCTTGTAAATAGGTTCAAAGTCCTGTATGGTGGAAATGTTATTAGCGATTTCTTTCACGAATGCGTTAACCTCGACAAAACAATAGTACTGCAAGCAATATACTAATATTTCAAGCGTCAGGGAGCGGAAACTAGAGTGCAGATTACACATACACGTTTCACCAAAGAGGTATTAGACGTCCGAGCATTCCGGATCGAATTGGAATTTACAAGTGTTGGTTTTTGAGGAGAGGGGAAAACCGGATTACCCGGAGAAAAACCTCTCGGAGCAGAGAAGACAACCAACAACAAACCCAACACACATATGACGTCGAGTCCGGGAATCGAATCCGGGCCACATTGGTGGGAGGGGAGCGCTCCCACCACTACGTCATCGCTGCTCCTCATTGAATGACGCGCTCAACTACCCAGACACTTTGATGAAAATTGTGTTTTTTTTCGTTTTATCGCAGGCCATACGGGATCTTCACCTGCTTGCTATGGTAGCAGGATTGTTATCAGTTGATGTGATATTTTTGTCCTGTTGGTTTGCCATGGACCCTCTACAAGCGGAAGAAGTATCATTTGAATAAAAGGTAATCGTCTAAGCTCAGAGTTCATTCTGTTAATTGCAGAATTATTTGAACTGTATTTTTTCATCAATTCTAACTGGTATGTGAAAAGCGCGAAAGATTAACGTGACTAAAAATTCCTCGTAATAAGGTGCTAATAAAATGACCATTGTCATCATTGTTCCACAGGGATTGAAGAGCCCAGATGAACAGGACATTATCATCATTCCCGCGTTATACCATTGCACCTGCAGGTACAGAAGTTACTTTCTGGCAGCACTGTTTGCCTACAAAGGCATTCTGCTATTATATGGTCTTTTTCTGGCCTGGGAAACACGCAATGTAACCATTCCTGTCTTGAATGACTCCAAGTGCATTGGGATGTCTGTTTATAATGTATTCGTATTGGCAACGATCGGTGTCATTGTGGCCATTGCTCTGGATGGATCCATGCATTATGAAGCTCCTTATGCCATTTCCTCGATGTGTCTTATCGTTTGCACCACGTTTACGCTTTTGCTGGTGTTTGTGCCAAAGGTAAAATTTTACCATAGATTATTTCAATACTTCACAATGCGGTTTCCTTTATGCCATTATTAAGACACGCATTACGTCTAGGTAACTCCTAGAAATTGATTCCTCCTCACTTCTAGGTAACTTGTAACCCTCATTTGTTTTATAAAAAGCACCAGGGTTCGACTTTAAAGTGACGTTTTTCAAGCCATGGTATTCTCATTAACCCGGAGTTTAACTACCACGGGGTGGTGACGTTTTCCCTTACAGATTTTAGTCACGAAACCACATGTTTAAACGCCCAAAAGGTACGAAGCCCATCATATCCGTCACTTTTATATAGGAGTCCCCCAGTTCAAACACTGCCAGTGTAATCATGTATCTGATGAACATACTTACTTTGATAAACATCTCCTGATATAAGGAGCAACATGTTTAATTTGGAGTAAGTACATAGCTGCCAAAACCTTACTATGTGTTATTAGGAAGTATCCATGTGTAAACATCTTGATGTCTTGTTAATGTATTGCCGGATAAAGTCCCGCATACAAGGTGTTTAGAGAAATTTTACTTTTTGTGTTCAGATTTACCAGTTCCGTGAAAAGGACGTCGCAGCCGCGACTTCGGAGGCCTTAAGGAGGTACGGTGGCAATACGAACAGAAGTCCAGCTGAGAGTCATATCACGACACGTGCAAGCTCCGCTCCGAAGGAAAGTCACACATCATTTACTTGCAAAGCAACGTAAAAAGACTTTGATGATCCAGGCAATGCAGGTAGATTCCAAATAATTATAAGTAAGCTAGCTATGATATATTTTGAGAAGAAAGCCACACCTTTAACCTAATTATTTCGAAATTGAATCATTTGGTACCATTCCCTTTTAGAATCTTGTGCTGTGAACACTGATTTGCAACATTTTTTTTCTGTGACTTATTTCTTTACAAACATTTAGAGGGGTTTTCTTCTGTTTCTATGCTGTGGATGTGATTTCAAATTTTTATCTTGTGGATGTTCAAGATAAACACTAATGCTCAGTTGCATTTCTTTGTTGACAAGATACTTGTCTGTACTAATTATAGTACAAACTCGTTTATTATTACTGGAATACTTTAGCAAGGACCACCATTGCAAAATAAAAGAGCCGGATCCTGTAATACGTCTTATTAGCTATAAAATTGTAAACTAAAAAACGGTAAAAAACAAGCAAGGCTGGTTATACGGCGAGGAATATATATTTATCGTTTATTATTGCTTTTTATGCAGAGGAAGTTACGTTTGAGAACCAAGGCTTCATTACTGATGAAATTCCTGAAGAGAATCGATTGGACGTCATTCATTTCAACGAGACGGTGGTGGTAGAGTTTAATTGTCGGACCAATGAGATTGTGTTCACAAGTAAAGGTGCCGGAACTGCATGTAGCTTGGCCTAAGAATAAAGACAGATAACTTTTGTGGTAAATTTCGTGAATAAATTAAAGTAATACTATTTATATGTTGGTAAGCGGGGGAGTGGTACAGGGGGTGAGAAAATAGGCATAAGAGTTTGCCATCAGAAGCTTACTTTTAATGTTTTGGTGATGGATTCAAAGTTATAATCTGCCGATATATTCAAAACGTTTTTTAGACAAGCAGACTTCGAGTGTTAAATAACCTTTTTTTTTTGTTGTTCTATTTTTACGCCTGCAACGCAAAGAGAAGCTTCGGGTACAAAACTGTGCTGCTACATGAAGGTTATAGTTACAATTCCACGAAATACAAGGATTGTCTTGATGGACAAGCCCCAAGTTATTTCTCAGCCTATTTTCAACATCGAACTTATGATGTTCATGGCTAAAAGCTAGGACTAAAGATAAGTTATCTATTGATAAAGTCAATCTAGAGTCGACTAAGAATTTTATCCCAGTACCAGTCATCAATATATACATTTTTTGTTTTGTTTTATGTTTAGTTATTCTACGCAGGACCCATACCGATAACAGTTTTTATAACTGAAATGATTATCTTGCTAAAATATATTATCATTATCATTATCATTTTCATTATCATTATCATGAATATGCTGGTGCCACTCCCCTACGTTAATTTGTTATGTAATGTTACTATAGTCTACAATGTGGGTTGGGGTGGGGGAAGGGTCTTATAGACTGGACAATAATTGGGGGAAACTGAATTCCCATACCAAGATTACTCTCTCAAATTAAAAATCGAAAGATGATACTTGCACGAAAATTATTTAAAATGCATTTAGAAAGTAAATCTAATCAAACTATGCACATAACTATATTCGCACCTCAGCACAAGTAATCCAAAAGGGAAGTTTGAAAACAGTTTAAGAAGGTGCTTGTATAAGAAGATGCTTGTTTGATGGAATGTTATTTCAGTCTAAATATTATCGTTAAAAAGAAAAAATTAGAAATAGTTCGTAAGGCCGGTATTTGGTCCAGTTTCAAAATCCTTAAAGGTTTCAGTTGGAACATTAAAATAAAATTTGAAAATAACTTAACAGGGTGTATGTCATAATGTCCTAGTTTTCAAAGTTTCAAACAGAAAAACTTCCTTACAAGCTCTAGGGATGTCCACTGTAGCTCCTGTAGCCTTTCTTGATATGTTTTTCCGCCCCGCAGATAAGTCGAGTTGATCGCCTTTAAATCGAGTCGATGTTATTAATATGCTTAACCAGGTATTGACTCCACACCTGACAGCCGTATTTCAAATTTTGGACGAACTATGGTCTTAGAGGCCTTCGATACGCCCACGGGGTCATTTATTCCAAAGGTTTGTCGTATAAAACCTAGAACTCGATTAGCCTTAATTCCCACAGATATAGTTGACATGGTAATCCCACGAAAGTGATGACTCAAGCTATATGACAAGGTGTTTGTGATGATGTTCACTAAATAACTGGAAATTAGAAAGAAGTTTTATGATATGATGATGAAATGCTCGTGACATTCTACTGACTTGACAGCTACACTGGTTAAGGACACTGGGCAATAACCATCCACTGACGTCTGTTCCCCAGACTTGAAAATTCCAGTCAGTAGGTAGTCCACCCTTAGAAAGAGAGTAACTGAAAAAATTTTTCAGAGATGGTGCTAGTTCCATGTGACATTGGTCGAGCAATCTCGGAGAAATACCATCATTCTGTTTCACAAGTATCAAATCATCCATCGAAGGTCCAGATAAATCAGAGAAACAATCACACGCGCACGTATTCAGGCAAATGAAATAAATCAATCGTTTCAGTGGAGTAGGGATGTTGTACTATATTCTGTTTGCAGATCATGCGATTAATATAAACGTCCTAAACTGTTTCCAAGTCTCTTTCAGTATTTTAATAGCCCTCTTTCCTCTAAGAAAAGGACGAGTATATTACTGATTAAGCTCACGGTGAACTGAGGTGATGTGGATCTCTGACGAAATGTATCTTGTGACCCGATAAGACAAGGATGGTTACATAGTTGCATTGTCGTGGTAATTCTCACGCTTCCAAATGCAACCGTAGTGACTGAAAGGGCATTTTATTTTACGACGCGTCTTTCAACCTAGTGACTCCCCGACACAAATCCTGCACGTGCATGCGTGCAAAATAAAGAGGAGCCTGAAGGAGTGGGTTCTAAAAGAGATCCACTTTTCTGCTGAAGTTGCGTTCATAACTGGGAGAGTCCATCACATCTTTAATCATTCACCCGCAGTTCACATGTATCTCAATTGTTTTTGTTGGCGAGACATGCTGTTGCCAAGGGAAAATGGTTGACAAGACAGCAAGAGAATACTTATTAGACAGCGTCAATACTTGTTGTACACAGAAACACCGTGAAATTTAATTCTACTGCATCTAGTTCTTTACATTTCTTTTAAAGATTACAAGAAGTAATTTAATCTCTGGATATTCATACGTTATGCCCTACATTGACGGTATAAGTTGCTTGCAATTTTCCTTCTTTTTGCTTAAGTTTGGGTTTTAAATTGGCTTTTGTATTTATTTTCTTGCCCATTTTAAACTTTAAACGAACACCTTTCACAACATTTAAAACTTGTTTAAAATTTCTATTCCAAAACAGACTGTTACTAGTTACGAATTGTGGGACTGTCTGTGATTGTTTTAAACTCAAAGTGGTTGTCCATTTTTTTAAAAATATTAACTTGTCTGCTTTTATCAAGACCTTTTGGAAAGTAAACTGTTTTTAAACAGTAGTAGCGGTGTGCTTGCAGGGAAAGCTGTTTTGATTTAACAGAGCTGCTTTAGTGGAAATATTAGTTACCTTCTGTCAGTGCTATACGATCCCACTATCCCTTGGCTCGTTCGAGCCTCCTCATAATGTGTGGAGTGAGGAACATTTATGCACTGCGTATAGAAAAATGCAATTTAATCTGTGCTTTGGCCGGTTCTGATCTAACAATCGTTTTGAGTTTCGAACTAGAACGTTAAAATACATTTCAAAACAAAATAAAATCATTATTAGAGCGGTTTTCAATTGAGTGTCGAAAGTAATTCTCATTTTGCTTTGCTTTTGCATTGCTTCGCTCTGTGATTGGCCAGGAAAACCCGCGCCATTTTCTTAACCAGTCTGAAGCAAACCAAAACCTTACACGCGCGTATTTTCCCACGCTTTGTGCCGGCTACATGTAATAGCTTCGTATTCTGATTGGCTCATTGCACTGCTTACTTCTGTTGTGATTGGTCAGAGTAATTGCTTTGGTTTGGTTTTACGACACTAAGTTGAAAAGCGCTCTATTAGGACGCAACTTGCATTTCAGCTTCCTCGATCCTTGATCCCTTGCTAAACGGTTAAACATTTTTGTCCAACATCGGAAGATTAAAGAATGAATATGTGAGTTATAAATACTGCTTTAGCAGTAATGGAATTAAAGCCTGAAAAAAAAATCAGGCTTTACGAGTTTCGAACCCATGACCTCTGCGATTCCGGTGCAATGCTCTACCAACTGAGCAAACAAACCAACTGGCAGCTGGTCGTTTGGTTGGTTCCTAATATACCCGTGAGAGATGAATATGCGAGAATAAATATATGAAAATCATATATTGGAACTGCGGATTAAAGAATGAATATGTTAATGTCGCAGTTATAAACACTACTTAAGCATTAGCGAAAATAGATCCTGAAAAAAGCCAGGCTTGTACGGGGTTTGAACCCATGACCTCTATGATACCGGTGCAGTACTCTACCAACTGAGCTAACAAGCCAATTGGGAGTTGGTCGTTTTGTTGGTTCGTAATAAACCCGTGAGTGATGAATAAATGACTATGAATATATGAAAATCAAGGTAGGTAGGTAGGTAGGTAGGTAGGTAGGTAGGTAGGCAGGTAGGTAAGTAGGTAGGTAGGTAGGTAGGTAGGTAAGTAGGTAGGTAGGTAGGTAGGTAGGTAGGTATGTAGGTAGGTAGGTAAGTAGGTAGGTAGGTAGGTAATGCTTTATTTAAAATGTTCAAATCGGAAGAGAGAAACGCTAGCTCAAACAACACTCGGCAAGATTCCATGGAGGGCGTGTTGACATATGAAAGTGACCTTATATTAAGTTAATAAAACTAACACTAAAATTACTATAATTACTCTCACTAATAGACTAATATCACGCTGGCTGTGAACAATAGATTTGCCCGTCCAGCCTCGTCCACAAAACGAGCAAACACAAAGGATGTTAATCCAGTGGGAGCTAGAACTCACCCTGATGACGAGTCTGGACGGGCAAAATCTATTGGTCATCAGAAATGTGATATCGGTCCATTCTACTTCTACTATTACAGACAGACAGATAAAGCTTAAGTACTATAAAAATAGGCGCTTAAAAAAGCACGTGTGTCTACTGCCATAATCTGATCTTTTATTTGCTGGGTGAAAAGAAATATATGGTCGGCAGCTAAAAATATTTGAGTGTGTTTTGCAAACAACACTAAATTATGCTGTCAGGTTTTTTAAATTATTATCAGTATTTTGTGTTTAGCAAATAAAAGCTGGATTGATGCGCTAAAGAAAACACATCGAGCCGCTGGGGGAGTCGGTGACGGTTATTTGTCTTAATTCAATTTTATAACGGCGGTTGTGATCGACCACATTGGGAGATATCCTCTG
>JAEMWC010000049.1:197500-310000 GCA_016490735.1 Pachyseris speciosa | reverse complement strand
ATTGGAGAGACGGGAAGATCTATGCATGAACAGATTAAAGGAGAAGGTCACTCCAAAAAGCGTATTTTTTTTTGTCATCACCAATAAATAGTTTATATTGAGTTAAGTTACTCACCGAGGTTTCAGCTTCTAAAGTACATTTTATCCCAAGAAATTGGTCTCCAAAGAAGCCCAAAAATTTGGCATCGGCAACCGCCATTTTGAAACAAATGCTCAGCGGCCAGGTCGGGCTAGGCCGCTAAGCGTGACGTCATATTTACCAAGAGATTTTGTCTTGGGAAGCGTGTTTGTTTACTCGAGGTCGTGGCTGATTTTCAACCTTACCGTTTTGAGCCAAAACGTGTTCCTAATCCTGAGGATAGTGAAAGCGAAAACGAAGAAGTAAACAATCGGTTAGAAGGTATATTTTGGTGTTCTTGTGAGCGATGTCAAATCATAACAACGCAAAGAGAATGTGTTTGTTTCCGAGAACAGCCAGAGGAAGAAAACAAAATTCAAGGTAGAATTTTAAGCTTATACTACATCGGTTGCAGTAGATGGAAAAACAATTTTCTTCGTAAATTGCTTTAGAAATTAAAAGGCAGTTTAATGAAGCCGTAAGCAGTTATCTTAAGTTTTTACGTCAACTGTTTGTATTTTTATTTTCGCTGTGTCTAAATGTCACGGTCTCAAATAGAGTAAATGCCCGCAGTCAGAAATATTCACTGAATTCATCGAATGTACAACCAAAATACTTTTTACGATTGCTTGACATTTCTAAAGAAACACCAAATACTTTTAATAAGTTTGATCGAGGATTCCAGTCGGAATTCGGTGAATATTTTTGACTGCCGGGCATTTAGTCTATTTGAGGCCGTGACCGGCAGTCTCACAAATGGTGGTTCCTTAAAATAACTGAGCGATATTTACGGTACACTTGGTAAATGAATCGAATGTAAAACGAAAATAGTTTTTGGGATCGCTTGACATTTCTAAAGAAACCAAATACTTTCAATACATGTAGGGTTGATTGAGGATTTCAGTCGCAGTTCGGTGAATATTTCTGACTGGCGCCGGACCATTTAGTCGACTATTTGATGCCGTGACATCTAGACACAGCAAAAATAAAAATACAAACAGTTGACGTAAAAAAATAACTGCAGCTTACCACTTTATTAAACTGCCTTTTAAAGTCTAAAGCAATTTACAAAGAAAATTGTTTCTCCGTTTACTGCAACCGATGCAGTGTAAGCTTAAAGTTCTACTTTGAATTTTGTTTTCTTCCTCTGGCTGTTCTCGGCAACAAACACATTCTCTTTGCATTGTCATGATTTGACATCGCTCACAAGAACACCAAAATGTGCCTTCTAACCGATCGTTTACTTCTTCGTTTTCGCTTTCGCTATCCTCGGGATTAGGAACACGTTCTGGCTCAAAACAGTAAGGTTGAAGTTCAGCCATGACCTCGAGTAAACAAATACGTTTCCCAAGACAAAATCTCTTGGTAAAGATGACGTCACGCTTAGCAGCCTAGCCCGACCTGGCCGCTGAGCATTTGTTTCAAAATGGCGGCTGCCGATGCCAAATTTTAGGCTACTTTGGAGACAAATTTCTTGGGATAGAATGCACATTAGAAGCTGAAACTTCGGTGAGTAACTTAACTCAATATAAACTTTTTATTGGTGATGACAAAAAGATATGCGTTTTGGAGTGACCTTCTCCTTTGAGGAACACGATAGAGACATACGGCTTGCTCGAACCCAATCCTCCGCCGTTTCAGAACATAGCAACGCGACCGGACATTATCCGCTCTGGGACGAAGTTAAATTTATTTACCGAGACCCACATTGGTACACCCGTAGGGTTAAAGAGGCTATTCACATAAGACTTCACCCTAACAACATTAACAGGGACAGTGGAATTGAAATTCCTGAAGCCTGGATGCCCACGATCAGACAACACAAAAGCCGATCAGTACCAAAGCGGACCGCTGAGGGAACAATTTCTAGTCTGAACGACAAGGATCGAAATCCTCTAATCAACAGCCTAAGCGAGAATCGAAACGCACCAATCACGACCAGCCACGGTGCTTCTTATTCTCACACGCAACCAGTCGACACCATCGCCTGATGAAGACCAGCAGTATAGCGGTCGAAACGTCGCGATCCACATCTTTGTGATTCAATCGTGAGACAAAAGATTAACTCAGCTATCAATTGACTTTGCATTGCGCCGTCTATCGTCAATTGTTTCCTAAGAAAGATAGTCACTGATTAAGTCTGCAGAGCGAATGTCATAATTGGCACCCGCGAGAACTCTAGCGGCACTTACTGGAATCTTTGCAGCTTATCTTTCAATAATTTGCCGCAGGTGTTCCACAGTATTCAAAATATGGCTGAACTAAGTCCTTATAGACTGTTTCCAGAATGGCTACGGGAACAAGATTCTAGATGCGCCGCATGGCTCCTATACCCGCGCTAACCTTTTTACAAATCACATCGACATGACAGTCCCAACTAACCTTTCATCTATCTGGATCCCTAGGCTCTTATGTGCGCTGGTTGATTATTTACCACAACAGGTTGCTCACTTGTCTTATTCAGATTATAGGAGGAGCCAATGAACAAAAGTCTTGATATAGAGGGATGCATTTGAGTTTAATTCTTGATAAGCCACTTTCGGGCTTGAGCAAGATCAGAATTAAGTTTCGCGACAAGTTTGTTAGCATCGTGAGAAGAAGCGGAGATTTGATTATCATCCGCATACATGGAGTGGTTAATGTTAGACTGTCAGGTAAATCGTTAATGTATAATGAAAACAAAAGCGGTCCTAAAATTGACCCCTTGGGGACTCCGCAAGTGATAATTTTTTAGATGACGGTTGACCGTTGATGATGCATTGGTGTTCCCTATTCGTTAGGTCGGAGTTAAACCAGTTCAACTGCATGTTAATGACCATATATTTGAACTGCGGATTAAAGAATGAATATGTGAGTAATCATTGGAAGAAACTGTTTCGACGTTTAGCCGTCTGTCTCTAATTTGCACTTTGATGACCATACGTTAAAAGCAAGCGATCATAACTGGTCACTTCACGCCATAGTTTCAGTGCTAATACGTAAAGAGCGTTTTGTGGACTCACTTTGTCCGATATTTGGTCATACATTGTTTGTGCATTTGGCCATCAAACGCGTGTGTAGGTGGCAAAAAACGGTGTTGGGGATTTGTATTCCCATCCCTCAGAATCATGCGTATACTAACATAAAAAAACACCAAAATGTTGAGACAACGAAATACAGTCGTGTTTATTTCTTTAAGCCAGACTGCTTGAGGTTACGCCAGGGTCTTCATTTGTGACCACAGTCTCTCTACTCAGGGGACTTAAATCTGCCGCCACCGTCTCATTCAAATGAATGTCGTCCAGTCGTTGCTCCTCAGGGACTTCATCAGTAATGAAGCCTTGGTTCTCGAACACGACTTCGTCTGCATAAAAAAAAAATGACAAAAATGGGTGGCAATGTATCTATTACAGGACAGGGAACTGGTCATAACTGAAACACAACTATTATATATATATATGCACTGGTTGTCACGCCGGTATCAGCCAGTAGGATATGAAAAAAAGAGTAATTTCTTTGAACGTTTTGAGGAAATGAGTCAAAGAAAGAAATCATTAAATAATCAGAAATTATGGGTGTCCTCTTTTACAGTCGGTAATTGCAAGGTGATTGTATGTAAGGGAAGAGTAAAAACAGGATAGACTTTAAAAAATGTATAATTATTAGGTTAAGCGAGTACCTTTTCCCTTCTTCTGTATAATGGTATATTTTATCAAAATGCCTTTGTCAAAGGAGGACCATCTTCTATGCAGTGAGAACAATTAGCGACATCATGGAATTCACAAGTGCGCGAGACTATCCAGGCATAATGACCGCTATAGACTTTGAAAAGGCCTTTGATTCTCTAAATTGGAACTTTGTCTCAAGATCATTAGAATCCTTTGGTTTCGAAGCATCATTCTTAGCATGGATTAGAACATTTTATAAGAACATAACCAGCGGCGTTGCTAATAACGGCTTTTTCACTCCTTCATTCAAACTCAAACGAGGTGTTCGACAAGGCGATCCACTATCTCCTTCACTTTTCATCATAGTACTTGAATTACTGGCGGTATCTATACGAAACAATGGACAAATTAAAGGTATCATGGTGGACGGGAATGAAATTAAATTAATTGCTTTTGCGGATGACATGACATCTTTTGTCTGTGACAAATCATCCCATAGCGCGCTTTTTGACACCCTAGAGTTGTTCGGTGCATACTCCGGATTAAAGATTAACCAAGACAAAACAGAAATCCTCCTACTCGGAAATATGAACATCAGCAGTTCAGAATTGGGGGTGAATGAAATAAGCAAAGTTATAAAAATTTTAGGGATCAATTTTACAAAAAACTACTCGCTCTTCTACAAGCTTAATTTCGAATCAATTGAGAAATCTTTGAAAGGATTGTTAAACTGCTGGGATTGGAGAGGACTCACATTACTTGGGAAAATACAAGTCATTAAATCGTTTGCTATTCCCAAGATTTTATATAAAGTTACCCTTATCTCAAGAAATAAAGAGTTCATAAAGAAAATTAACACCTTATTATATTCTTTCGAGTGGAAAGGAAAGGACAAAATAAAGCGCACAGCATTGATTAACTCTATTGATAAAGGAGGTTTAAAAATGCCCGATATTGAGTCAATGATCTCGGCTCAAAGAATAATTTGCATCAAGAGGTACCTATCTCATGAGCCAGCTACATGGAATTTCTTCTTAGATTTCTACCTTAAAAAAGTCGGAGGAAAATTCCTGTTTTATTGTAATTTCAGCTATCCACGGCTTCCTATAGCACTCCCAGAGTTTTACAAAGAGTGTTTAGTGGCATGGACCTCTCTCAGCCAGGATAACCCTCTCTTAATCTCTGAAATAGCAAACCAAGTCATTTGGAATAACCGTTTTATTTGTATTGAATCTAAATCAATTTACAATCAAAGACTGATTGACTTCGGAATTGTTAAAGTTGGCGACTTATGCGACTCAAGAGGAGAATTAAAGTCCAACAAGGAGCCATTACATTCAATACTTTCGCCAATAGAACATTTCTTAATCTTTAGTATTTTTAGTGCAATTCCACAAGAGTGGCGGAAAACTTTAAAAGCGAAAATTTAAAAGCGAAATCTCTGTCCCCTTAAATACGAGAAATATAATTCCAGGTGACTTTTATTTGCGTATTAAAGAAAAAATTACTAACTTGGAGAAGCTCCACTCAAAAAAAATCTACGATAGTTTTATTTCCAAAATATCCAACTCGCCAACAGCACAAAAGAAATACAACGAAATTTTCAACACAAATACCTTTCAGTTAGATTGGGAAAAATATATTTACTGCCTTATGAAACTACCTTGGACACAAAGCTAAGGGAATTCCAATACAAAATATTAAACAGAATATTGTATACAAACGACATGTTGTTTAAGTTTTAAAAAGTCGAATCTCCTCTGTGTGATTTTTGCGGAAATGAGATGGAGACTTTAGAACACCTCTTCTTCTATTGTGTTAAAGTACGTTGTTTTTGGGGCGAATTGAAAGAATTGCTTAACTCGATGAAAATATATGTTAATTCTTTTGAAATTAAAGACATTTTATTCGGAATTTTAGTCTCATTACACGGAGCTGTCCTACTTAACTATATTATCCTTGAAAGTAAATATTTCATATATCGTAGTAAACTAACCAAGACCGCATTATGTTTAACATCACTAGTTGCTAAGTTTAAAAGAACTTTCGAATCCGAACGCTTCATTGCGAGAAAAAATAATAAGTTAAACTTTCATTATAAAAAATGGAATCCACTGCTTCCAATGATAGAGCAGTAGCTGGTATCGAAACAATTTTAACGTCTCCCGAACTCTTGTAGTTAGTGTAATGATTCATGTAACTTAGCGTAGAGTATGCATTTTTATTCAGTACTGCATGTAAGTTGGTGTCTTTTATTCTCTTTTTTTGTTTTGTTTTCTCATTTTAGCAATGTAAGTAGCGTTATCTAGAACTATGTTAGTCTTGTGAAACTCTGTTTTTTTGTGTGTGTTTGTTTCTTTGTAATAAAGGAAATAAAAAAAAAAATAATGGTATATTTTATATGTAGTTGGAATCTACCTGCACTGCCTGGATCAACACAGTCTGTTTGCGTTGCTTTGCATGTAAATGAAGTTTTACTTTCCTTCAGAACAGAACTTGCGTGTGTCATGATGTGACTCTCAGGTGGAGTGCTGTTGGCATCGTCATCAAACCTTCGTAAGGCCTGTGAAGTCGTGGCTGCGAGGCCCTTTACACGGAACTGGTAAATCTGAAAAACGAAAGTGCCTAAAGTTGTTGCAAAATTTCTGAGAGTTTTCCAAAGATCGGGGGAAGGTTTGAGGAAGTCACTTACTTTCCGAAGATCGAACATGTTCCTTCTTTCATCAGAAAATGTTTATTTTAATAAACACGTCCCTCAGGCACCTGATAACATTGATAGAGTGCAGTCGTCACGATAATACGATCCGTTTTTTTATGTAGCGCTCGGGAGGTTGGACACTCCATTAAAGAAGTTGATATCCGGAAAATATGTCCACCCCTTGTTTTTGAAAAGACAGTGTCCTGCCTTTGGCTATTTAATGAACGAAAATATGTAGTTTTATGCAATGAAGACAATTAATCTCTCTATTAGAGAGATTACGCAAGACGTTACGTCAAATGGCAAACGGCAAAAATGAAACTTTTGGCGTCTGTCTTCAGCTGTTTGTACAGTAGAGTGAAATATTTATATTTGCGGTGAATAGTAGGAGACATTTGTCCATTTTTGTGTGATTTATTTAAGGATTACAAGAAGAGAATAAAAAATCGGAGGTACTCTTTGTCGTTTGCCGTCTGCCGTAAAAGTCATGCTTATACTCTCTAATATTTAGAGAAATCGACGGCAGCTTAATTTTGCAATATATTACCTTCGGCACAAACACCAGCAAAAGCGTAACCGTGGTGCAAACGATAAGACACAGCGAGGAAATGGCATAAGGAGCTTCATAGTACATGGATCTATCCAGAGCAATGGCCACAATGACACCGATCGTTGTCAATACGAACACGTTATAAACAGACATCCCAATGTACTTGGAGTCATTTAAGGCAGGTATGGTGACATTGCGTGTTTCCCAGGCCAGAAAAAGACCAAACAACAGCAGAATGCCTTTGTAGGCAAACAGCGCCCCCAGAAAGTAACTTTTGTACCGGCAGGTGCAATGGTATAACGCGGGAACGATGATGGTGTCCTGTTCATCTGGACTCTTCATGCCCTGTGGAACAATGACGACAAATGACTTATTTAACTAACACCTTATTACATGGATATTTTGACGCCGTGTTTCGCGCGTTTCACCAGTAAGAGTTATTGGGAAAAAAAATGTTTAATTAAAATAATTCTGTAAATTGGCTTTGAGGTACACGCTTACCGCTTCTTCAAATGATAATTGTTCAGCTTGTAGCGGGTCCATGGCAAACCAACAGGACAAAAACACCACATCGACTGATAACAATCCTGCTTCCATAGCAAGCAGGTGAAGATCCCGTATGGCCTGCGATAATGCAAAAACAAAAATTAACGAGTTTCCATCAACATATCAGGCGGTGAGCTTAGTGCGTCAGTCACTTAGTTAGTTTACAAAATTCTTTAAAAATTCTTGTATGCTGATGGCTTGTAGCTATTGCAGGCAATAAAATGGCGCCACATGTAACGCAACAGCAGGTAAATTTTGTTACTGGTTGCTGTACGAAGAACGTGTTTGCACTTTCCAATAATATGAAATCCGATATGATTCCAAATTTCAGTTTGCACATTTGGCAAAACGAGAAACAGCTTTAAAATATACACAAAATTAAAAAAAAAAAAAAAAAAGAAAAGAAAAGAAAGAAAGACAAGCCCCTTCCTGTAAGTTTATTTTACATGAGATGGGCCTTCATAAAATCGTGGCCGGTTCTGTCTTCAGGAGCACCGATTCCTTGCCAGTTTGCCAGTTTGAACGTTATATGAAGGCATTTTTATACCATACCATATTATATATACAATCGTCTCCAGAGAGTCCTGTCAATCATGAAAGAAGGCGCAAAATCCATGAATCAAGTTAACGTAGTGGTTTTAAGGTCGCAGGCGCATCAATGACTGCGTTGTAACATATTATGTGTCAATCTGCCTGTTCGGTGGGACATGTTTAATCTCCTCTTCAAATTCCGCTCAAAAATGTTTTGAAATACCACCAGACGGTTGACATCCCACAAGGGCACTGAAGGTTGCTGGGGAACATTTTGGTGTCCAGCTACTAATTTTCCACTTCAAATTCCAAATTTGAACATACATTAAATCTTCAATATTCCCTATTTCCCTAAATTTGGCAAATCCTTTGAGAAAAACTATCCCTTCCCAAATATGCCCAATAATCACCAATAATTTCACAAAATATTAGACAATACAGCTTCGTGGGATGAGCATAGGGATTTTGGATTGCTTGAAACGCGAACGACATATAAACGTCAAATCCATGTTGAGCGCCTCAAAAACGGTGTTTAGGCTAAGTCCCGCCTTAAGCGTATTGGTCAAAGGAATCCCTGGTAAAAAAATTGCCTATCATACTTGCATATGGGTAAAGAGTATTGTTAACGATGACAAAAAGAATGCAAAATCCATGAATGATCGAATCAAATCAACATAGTGGATGATAAAATCTAAGCTTGAATCTGAAGAGCTCTACTCGACTAGAGTTACAGTTAATTATAAACAGTAGGCTTATATTGGATGAATGGTGTCATTAATTAAGCCCTTACCATTTTCTTGTTTACCTTGGCGGCTGTGAATATCTTGTGGACCCGCCAAGTTTTGCTAAACATGGCACCGAACGATAAAGAAAATCCAACAGCCAGCACTGCAGTTTTTAACTGTCGATCAAATTAAAGTTTAGTTATAACATTTGTTAGTCTTAGAAGAATCATTTACAAGGAAAAGTAAAACCAAGTTACGTTATAGGTACCAATATGAACTACTTTGCATTCCCATGCCAATGTAACTTGCAGATTCATAAGGCAAACATAAAAAGCACAAACACTCCGCTGTACAATACATTGTCTGTGAACTTACATGGCTACCACTGTGCGTACGTAACAAGTACTAAGTGTAATTATATCTGTTGGGTTTTCAAAAGGAAATCACCCTAGCTACGGTGGCATTGCATCGTTGTTCTTAAGGGGGGATCACTCTGGTAAGTACATTAGAGTCCTAACCCTCTGTATTCGTGTTAGCCTGCTCTGTTGTTATTCGTTTCATTAAAGTTTGACTGGAAGAGGTTGCCGTAAGAAACAGCAAACGTTTGTGGCTGAAGTTGTAAGTTTTCTTTCCTTTAAGGAAATGATCTACATTATCCTCTCCGAAGGTTTGTCGGGCTCTGCGAAAGTTACAAATGAAGAAAACTAATCATAAATGATGGTTGCAAAAAGCATTCACTTACGTTACAGTTTATGCCATATCCTTTTAAGGCGAGAAACCTTGTATCCAGTCCAAACAGAAAGACTGAGGCATAACACAGGATGCAACCGATGATAATTATATTATTGAGCTTTGGTGATGACATCTTGATAATCCTAAACAAAGTAAAATCAACTAGATTGGTTGAAGACCTAAGCTTCTACCCCGGACAACATTTGCTATTGACTTTCTTCATACTGGCTAATCTATGACTAACATCTACACTAGCTTTTACCATGTACATTTGGGGCAAACTTAAGATCATGAAAAAAAAAATGGCAATAAACAGGAACAAGGACACTATTACAGTGCTTGCAAGGATTAAGGGAAGAAAGAGGCAAAATTGGGAGTTGCCTAAATAGACTGTGTTCTTACTATACAGATATGAATAGAACAGTTGGCTTTCCTGGTGCTCGGCTTAGTATTGTTTTGTCCTCTTTTTCTTCTTAACTCACCCTAAAATACTGAGTTATGTATGTTCAGGTGCGGAAAGTAACGTGAACGAGAATTGCAACGCCGGGCTTTTTAAATGTTTAAGGCTCGTGCCCGATGGAACTTGTAACTTGTTACGGATTCTTTCATAAGTCAACCAGGGATAAAAAGGTCACAAAGTCAATAAACTTGCCGAAGAATTTATGAACTCCCAGTTTTACACTTTGATAAGATCTCACCTGTTTTTTCTTTTTCTAATGTTGAAGTACAGAAAGCTCAACGAGCAGATGATCCCAGTTGCTGCCATAGACCACATGAATACAATGAGTGGCAGGGGCTCTTGACAAATTTAAGTATTGCGGTGGTGCGATCTTTTGGCGGATGCTTGCCTGAAAAAGTTACAGTTTTACAACGTTATGTACTTTTTAAACCCCGGGTTTTAAACAGCTTCTCGCTGGGTTTAGTTTTAATTTCAGTAAGGTCTTGCTGAGGAAAACTTGATAAAAACATGACGTTAAAGATATTTACCTTTCCATATTTTATGTCGCTGAGATTCAAAAATGTGGAGTTCACCTGATGACGTAAAATGTTCACCAATCCTGACCTGTCTCCCTGTAAGATCAACAATAGAAAGCCTAAGGAATTAGCAATTTTGGTTGCGTTCAGTTGAGCGTATTCCGGAAAAGAAAGAATAAGCGAGATAAGACCACATTTCTCCTCTTAAGGTAAGGTTAGGAATACCTATCTAGTATAAGGGATCGTTTAATAAACAGACTCCGGAGTACCTTCAAGGCCTGTTTACACCATTCCGCACAAACTACGAAATACTGAGGGATAAGGATTAAAAATTCACTCTGCCCGAGCCCCGTACTGATTACCTAAAATGCAGTTTTTGCTACAGTCGGAGATTGTTATGGAATAATCTTCCTCAAAATGACAGAGCTATTAGATCCTTTCAATCGTTTAAAAGCGAAATCAATCGCTTTATGTCTACCTCGTCCTCCCACGCGGCAAACATGTAAATTAGTTTTCATTTTAATGTTTGTACTGATGTTTTTACCGTGTATAAATCGAAAGTCTGAAAAACATCGCGTGTTCAATCGTGGTCCTATGCAGTCATAAAGTATACTTAATATGTCACCGCTGACTCCAAAGTATACCAACTTGATTTTTGTTTTTGTTTTGTTTTGTTTTGTTTTTTTTCTACATACATTCACTAGCCCATTTTTAAACACATATTTATGAAAGCATTTTTTAATCAACTACTTTTATCGAGGGTTAGTTTCTAAAGAAACTGTGGTGCTGCGTCGGTGGGGGTGAAACACGAAAATTTGGTTTATCAACGGAGTTCTTAATGCAAATTGACCGCAGTACAGGGATTCAAAAAGCTGACGTTTCGAGCGTTAGCACTTCGTCATTCGCTCTGACGAAGGGCTAACGCTCCGGAAACTTCAGCTTTTTGAATCCCTGTACGGTAGTCAATTTACATTAACAACTCCGTTGATAAACCAAATTTTCGTGTTCAACTACTTTTATGGGCCGCCATGAATTAGAGGTTCTAAAGTGCTTCGTACCAACTGACTTTTATCGCAAGAGTGTAAGATGCACTCCACAGTTGAATGTTATTACGATAGCGCGAGTACAGGCGCTTGCACATGATGTTGTTCCATATAACAAGTCCGTGAAAGGTTGAGTGTCCCAGAAGAGTACTCTAATCTCCTCCGAAGTGGAGGTGAATAGAGATAGGTTCCTTTGACCAAACTACGACCAGGTGCTGTTTTCCAGTTGCAGGTTAATTCTTGCGCAGAAAATGGTGAAAAGAATTTGCTGCTTCGTCTAATAAGAGTACCGATTTTGTTTGAAATCTGGTCGGGGTTTCTAGCTCTGGTGTGAAGTCTCCCAATCACAAAATCATCAACAACCGACACCACCACTTCCACTAATAGGGACCTTAAGCAACAACGATGACGACGGCAACGAAAACGTCATTTTAAAATATAACTTCTTGTTTCTGTAACTCTTTCGCGATTATTCCAGTTTGTTTGACTTGGAAAATGCTGGCGCTCTGTCCAGGAATTAAATTACTATGAACGATGTCAAAGTAAGGAAAAAGAAAGAAAAATTTGCCTTCATGCGTTCACGTTGTCAAGAAGACATAAAAGTTGGTCATTTCAGACGACGGCAAAGAAATGTACCAAAATGCAAAACGCACGTTCAGAACCATTGTTTTTTCTCATTAAGCTTATTGTTTTGTGGCGTTCTCGCTGTCGTTATCGTCCTTGTTGCTTAAGATCCCTAACAACAACAGCAACAACAAAAACCAAACAAACAAACAAACTAACTAACTCAATGACTAACTAACAAACAAATACTGTATTGTTTTACCAAGGTAAACATTTGCACTCTACCTCCTCGGTTTTGCTTTAGGATAACAGTCCCAATTCTTTTTTTGTTTTTATCAAATCGCACCAGTCCCTGTGAAACAAAACCGACAGTCATTTGCATCTAATATTATCTGGCCTATTTATCATTATAGAATTCAAACTCCGAACATGCGTTCCTGTATTGTTGAGATAAACATTCATGTCAAGCACAACAGTTAGACTACTGAGTGATCGATTGCATTCTTATGTTTCTCAAGTGAAGCAGAAAGCCATAAGGGCCGTCCTGTTGTAAAGGAAATTATATGTTTCGGGTGATAGCACAGATTATCGTTATCGGTATCATCTTTTACAATGTAGTCGAATAGCTGAGAATGAATACCTCAAACACAATGGAAAGTGATGTCCCGATGGGTTTCTAGTGTGTTTTACGGGGTGTGGTGATTAGCCAGGCCAATCCAGCATAGCTGAGCTATACCCAGCTGGCATAGCTGTTGGATCATTAAGGGACGCAAACATCGTCACCACGACAAGGTGACAAGCCCAGTTGATGTTGGTTTCCCTTAAAGAGAGAATATTACAGAAAAAAGTCCGTACAGTTATTCCTTGGAAATTTGTACTCTCCATTCCTTTTCTGATAGCCAAAACGTCTTTGTTTCTACGCTTAATAAGTTTCTTGTAGGTCATTCCTTTGGCAAAGGAAGCATTCAGTGCTAAGGCGATAATCCATGCTGCATCAAAAGCGTATGCAGAATCCTTTTTCAGTTTCTGTTGATTCTTGCGTTTCAGTCGCTGCATTTTCCTCCAAAAGCTTTCAGAAGTCTGCGGGAATGTGAATAACATACACTTAATTTTAAAACCTTTGGCTAATGCCATGATTCGAAATTGTATCCAAACGTATTTACCAATTAATCATTATTTTTCCTTGTATATGTGTTTTAAAGTAAGCTTAACTTGTTTACGTTTGAATACTCTGAACGCTTTTCTTTCTAGGCAAATAATTTTGTTCTCTTAGGATTTGTAGAAAACAGGTAAATGTATGGCTCTTGGTAGCATTGAAATGATGAGGCCTCGCACCGCTGAAGCTTTGTCACGTCATTCTTGGGAGCTTAATGGTCATAAATTGTAGGTGGGGACTATGAAAACTTTAACGCTTTGGTACCTTTGACAGATGATTTTACTTAACGCAACAGACTAATTATAGGCAAGCTGCTGATGAAAGATTACGAAATACCATCGCAGTTTTGTCTGTTGGATCATTCCGTAAGCAGTTGGGGAAGGAAAGTCGTGCCAAGATCGCCTCTCGGGTGATGATAGGTAGTTGCTACTAGAAGACACGCCCACCGCCCTTAGCTGTTAGCTGCATTTAACTTATCATTCATCCGATCTGCTGTCAGATTCCTCCAGCTTTCAGCCGGTTTGGAGCTAGTCATCGTTTCCCCACCCACACCACCCTTAAGCAGTTTAGTTTATTCATATCTAGCGTTACGGCGTTTCGTTCTGCTAGTTACTAAACTGTGTTGCCCAAACATTGTAGTCTGTGCTTGATAGAGTTGAGTAATTTGAGGAACTTTTCGGGCTAATTATTCAAACAACGTTTAACTTTTGTTCATAATATCGGCAAATGCTGCCTCGATATACTCCTTCCAATCGAATGTGATTCCTTTTCACTAAATAATAATTGATTATCATTTTGTTTAAGTAAGTTTAGTCTTAACTTAGTGTAGTATTTGTGTATCACTCCACGTAATTTATTTTTGTTACTTCCTTTATGACTAGGGAGCCCAGATTTTATAAGCCTCTTGGTTTCTTCTGGGCTCCCTTGCCATCTTACTATTATTGTATTTAATTGTTTATGTTGTTTGGCTGAATAAAAAACTGAACTGAACTGAATTTAGACTACAGCTTAGGACAATTAAAGGACCTTTATCGATACCTACTTGTAAGTTGGTTATTTGACATAGATGGATGTTTTAGTTGGTGTGTGATAGTATTTTCTCGTTGTTGTTTGCAGTGAACAACGTTTTGATTCAGCAGTTAGCCAGACCTAATTTGACCACGGTTGTGTTAAACACTGTCTAAACGTTTTGCTTTGACGCAACTAAAGCATTCGCATTCAATTTCGCTCGTTTATTTTCAACACACCTCAGTGGATGATGGTTAAAAGCGTTAACCACTTACCATCCCAGAAATGGTTTCTATGTTGTCCTGACGTAAGTCCGGTTTTGCTGTGGAAATGTACCCATCAGCTGCCCGCTTTATGTCTCTACTTGAACAGTTTATGGAACTCATTTCCTTAGAATCACCATCAAGTATTCCTTTTGGGTCAATATCGCCAAATAATATCCAGGCGTAACGCGATCCGTACATCTTCTTTTTGAAAGCCTGTTAAGTCACAAGAAACATGATTAAGACGACAACTGTGGCATATATGGGTAAAGTTAAGCTTTCTCTTACAAGAACAAGTTTGCTTTTTGCTAGGCCTTTTTTAAATACGAAGTTAAATACCTTCAGTGAAAAGAAGAGATCAAATTTGAAAATCACATTGCGAACTGGTTGGGGTTGCTAACTTCAACTCTAGAGTCTAAAACACCAAAGTTTGTCATTAATAGCGAGGGTTTTAATCTTTCTTTAATTGACAAGCTAATCTGGCAATGGAAGGCCAGTACACAGAAGCTCATGGTAATGACAGCGAGGGTTCGAGTAAAAATAAATAAATAAATAAATAAAAATTTAAATAAATAGATATTTAAAACAAGTTACTGGTCATATGAATAAATTGTCAGTACAAGAAATAATTGCAGATAATCGAGTGGAACGCAACGACATAGTCAGCACATACAGAAGCAGGGGGCAAAGCATTCCAAACGGGGACAGTTGTTACGAAAAAAGAATATTTATGCGCGTGAACGGTAGATGAGCAACGCTGGAACTGGAATAGGTGTTGTACACTAGCTCGTGTCACGTAGGGACAGTCCACCTTGCGTAGGTCGTCCGGGAAAGATATCCGTACATTTTTTATCTTAAAAAACACTGTCAAATCGGCAATCTTTCTTCGTATCTCAAGTTCTTGCCACCCCAAGTTGTGCAAGAGCCCATTTAAGTGATTCCAACAATTGCTCCAAAGACACCTTTTGAATTAATCGTTTCACATTGTTGAAAAAGTCGAAAAAAGTTGATAGCTTGCAACTTTAAGTTAATTAGTTTAAACTTTTATTCAAAATCGCTTCAACTTTCCCCTTGTTCTCAAATTTGTTGAATCGCGCCGAAGCACTTTGAAAACTTTATTGACCCTTTGTTTACCAAAGACATGCTTACAAAGAAAACCAAGAGCCTGATTTTATTTCTTCAGTGCCAAGAGTTATCTGCCGCATGAATAGGTTAAACGGCCGTCACACAACATTGATTTCACTTGAAACATTTTGTCAGCATCCAATCAAGTTTTGTTCAATGAATATTGGTCAAATGTTGAAATCCGAGTTTAAAGAAAAGGGTTGTGGGGTAAACGTCAGTCTTCTAATTTGAACGCCACCAGCTTATCTACGACTTGATCAGTTGATGTGTGCTATTTCGTCTACAGAGCAGAGGCCCGTTTCTCGAAGCTCACGGTAGTTACCGCCCTCGTTAAGCTGTTTTGTTTTCCATTCCAGATGGGAGTTTCAAACGTTTCGAAAATTATACAGTTAAGTTATCAGCTAAAGAAACAAAATGGACTTTATCAGAGGTGAGAACACATCCTACTTTTCTTGAGATTTTGATTGCAAAATAGTGTTTTGGGCCCGTTAAGTTACCGGGACTTTCGAGAGATGGGCTAAAGGTCTCGAGCTCTAAGGAATAACACCGGATCATGTCCTTCGATGGACTCGTGCCCCTGTGCCACCATCTGAGTTATGTGGATGCTAAGCTATCCTGCGTTTGGGACATTTGTGACCAATACGCTAAGGTTACAGTAAACTACTGATTTAGACTGTGCCAGCCTCTTTCGTCTCCTGTGACCAGTAGTGTGCATTGCACATAGCGAGCGGCACCGCCCCCATCCCAGTCTCCAAATTCGCATATTTCCATCCGTCCCTTCGTGCGAGTGGAAAACATTACGAGTGCTCGCAGCTTGCTACTGATAAAAAAAGACCATGAAAATGTTTCGAAATTCCGACAGTTTTAACTGCTGATGTTTCAGAATTCTAAATCCGCGAAAACAGAAGGATTGATTACAGGTTTCTAAGCTGTGGAGACAGCCGTTACTAACCTCACAAAATACAATCCTGGCTTCAAAAGTAGGGAACGATCCAATTATAATCCTAGCATCTAGGTTCTAATAGAAATGGGAAGAAAATCATCATTTATTATAAGCTAGCAAGATAAAGATGAAAACAATTATGGGATACCTAGTACCAATAAAACGGAATAGTCTCATAAATAGGCAATAATCTCATCAATATATATAATAAACTATTGTTATATACGTGTTCCTTTGGTCCTTTCATATAACTATGTTTATTACCTTGAGTTTTTGCATTTGAAAACTGACATCGCCCTGCGTTGAGTAAGCCCCAGTTACGATACTGATGTTGTTGTTCTCCAGCTCAGATTTCAACTTGACCACTGGCTATGAAAAGAAACAGGAACGAAGTATGAATGAGTTTCCGAACAAAATTTTATCATTGCAAACATTATTATTCCTATTACAAACAAATGGATGATGGATGGCCTCAAGAAGAAACAACAGCTATGAAATTTATCTAATTATTAATTTTAATTTTATTTTATTGTTTTAGTTTCTGGTTTTGTTGTTGTTGTCGTTGTTGCGTCTTGACTTTGACCGTAATGTTTGATAATAATAATAATAATAATAATAATAATAATAATAATAATAATAATGTAAACAGCATAAGCTCTCTTGATGAGCATTATGTGCTCTTAGAGCAAACGCCGAAAAAAAATATTGAGGTAAGGGTGGTATAAAAATAATCGGTCATTTGAAAATTTAAGGTTTCTTCCATACACACTGTGACGCCAGTTCAAATATTCCGAGACAAAGAATAATACATGTACTGTACCTGAGAATAGACATCTAGACCATATCTACGGAGTATGGCCACTTTTTGCCATCCATAATACTTAATGAAGGCAACCATTGCCTTGATATATGACGAAGAAGCCGGCGTGGCGTGATACGTGTTACGATAGGTAGAAAACTCAAATTTTGTCGTGCTTGTTACATAAGAAACCTGAAGAAAAAAATCAATTCATATCAAACTAGTGCGTATACAGATTTGATTGATTTAGGATTACGCAGAAAGGCGACTTAATAAGGGAATGATAGGAAGTTTAGGATGAAATGCTTCATTATTCATCAGTTCTGGATTTCATCCGGCTCTGTTTTAGACTCGAAATAAGTTCTGTTTCTGTAGAGGTTAAGATCAGGGGCACCCAACGACATGTTTCGGTAGATATCTCTTCGGTGGAGGAAAGTTCTCCTTCGGATTTCGGAGTCGATTAAAGAGTGCACTCGGATTTTCGTAACTAAAACGTGGCCTAAAAGATTCGCAGTGGGGAAATAATAACCCCTGAAGTGTTCGGAAAGGTCGTATTTGCTGTTTTTGGCAGTCAAAAACGTCAGCTAGCAATTTCGGAAAGAAATTAGTTCCCTAGAAAGTTCGTGCAAAGCTCATTTCAGCTAGCATTTTCTCAAAGGAAGGTTTTGCTCCCTAACATTTTCGGGCAATTAACATTTCAGCTAAGGAATCCGAACAGATCAAATACTTCTAGGTAACGAAAAATCACTTTAATCAGACTTCAAACACCATAATGTCTTTTACTGAAATGCTTTCGACAGATTTTGATTGATTTGGCTCGTTGAGTGCCCCTTTAAGATCCCACCTATCGTGGAACTGAAACGAACAAGGCGAAAGGAGCGACTCATTACGAAAGTTAAACATTTTAGTTGACGACTAGCCTTATTAATATTCAAACCTGCACCAGTTTCCAGTTCGGAGCGGCCTCAGCTATTGGTTCCAGAACTACTGGGTTGGCTGGTCCAAGTAACATCACAGGTTTATTCTTCTTGGTCACAAGGTTGAAGAAGGCTCGGATTGCATTTCCACCATTGATCTAAGAAAGCAACAGTTTTCATTTCTTTCGTCGTTTGTCTCACTTGTTTTTGTTTCTAGCATGTTATTAATTGCGATGTTTCGTTCACTCACTGCTGATTTTTATTTGGCGGTGGCGTCCATTAAGACCATATTTATTGCTGTACGGGTCCGCAAATGGTCCCGGACCGCAAATGATCCCCAAACTTGACCGCAAATGATCCCGGACCGCAAATGATCCCCGTATTGCACCATGTTGGACTGCAAATGATCCCGAACAAAAAATAAGGAATGGCATGGATGGTGAAATGGTATGGATAGGGAATTGGCATGAATTACGATTATTTTAAGGGACGTAGTTCCCGGTGTGATGGTCTATCTCTCATCTGATGATTAAATGCTCGGACATATTAGCTGCACAAGCTACTCTAAAATCCGAGGGTAAATAATGTGATGTATGTATGTATGTAATCAAAGCCTTAAATCATGGCTCACAACTATCATCATCTGATTAATTTTAAAAAGGTAAACGTGGTCACACAATTTGTGCAACTGATGTGAAGCAGTCAATCAGTGTTATCACACCAGGATCCAAACCTATCTCGTTGTTCCTTCCGTCTTTAGAGATCTTTGTGTTTGTTCTTATCTTTAGTAACTCCAAGAACGTTCACAAATGATACCAATGAAATAAGAACAAGACAGTTTAGCCATATTTTCCGAACGCGTGGGGTTCACAGCTCACACGACGGTGACAAGTTTCGGATGATCTTTAACCCCTGCTCCGATTTCAACCACATCACCGCGTTTGTCGCCTGCCTCAGGCCAGTCGGCTGATCCCATGAATGTGAGAAAGAAACACTTCTAGTATTCTGGGTACAATTTCAAATGGGAGTGCTCAGTGAACAAAAGACTTTTATTTCAAAAGATAACGAAATCAGCCGCGGAATTTTTCAGTTACTTCTTTAACTCATTTCCGACCGCCATTTTGTACATGTTTTTCTGTACTTTTCGAGGGTCTGAGGTCAAGTCGGTCTGCTTATTCCATATAAGGGGTTACCACGTAGATTTCGCTGGTCCACAACATCGAAGGCTCTATCTTTCATGTCACGCTTGTCACGCTAGCTGTCGTTTATTTCTAAACGATCAGTGCAGCTAGAATTCGTTACTTATTTGATTTATAAGTGTGTTTTTCGAGCCATTTTCCACCTCAGAAGCCCCTTGCCTTGCATCATAAAGCTGGGTTGGTGGGTAGAGGCAATCCTCTGGAAGAAGACAGAGGTGAGAAGCAATTTCACACCAAGTGAGCCGCCGAAAGGATTCGATCGAGTCATGGTGATTCACGAAGTGAAGTTGTGTTCCTAGCCGATCTGTGAGTAGATTCTGGGACCTCGCATGGCAATTTTGACGAGTTTTGACATGTAAATAATGCAATCGCTGCAATATTTTGCCAGCAGGACCGGGTGGCTTGACACTATATCTGAAATGGAAATTGGCGGACTAACACGCGGCAGTTATCCAAGGATATCCCAGAATTCCTTTGGGTCACAAAGCGAACATGTCAGACCAGTGAGAGCAACTGAAATCAAATAGCGTTACCCAGGTCGGGTTAAGGAAGTGAGCAGGCAAATTGGAACAGATTGCAAGACGTTGAGTCGAAGTTTACTGCCAATGTGGACTTTTAGCTTAAATAGGGTTTTTTGTCTTCAAAACTTCAAAACAAATTTGCTTATATTTGGTGCTGTTCTAGAGCGTTTTTTGGTTTTGCAACAGAATAAACAGTCATATTCAAGGAAAATCGGCACTTTCAGTAGGTTTACGGGGTGATAAAGTCTCAGAAACTCAGTATTTGGCAATAATAATCGCTTATTTCAAACATAGTTCGGGATTTGGTTAGTTACAGGTTTTCAAAGCGCGGGTCTTCAGTGACCCAAAATTGCAGAGCCGGTCGTGAATGAGTTAAGGGTATGTGTGTATTTTAATTCTTCGTTGTATTTGTGATTATACAATTGAATTATGCTAGCCTGGGACCAGGCTCCGCAGTGGGGTTAAAGAGCGAAAAGAAGGAACGTGGCCAAAAAGAAAAAAAAAGATCGGCGAGCGAAGCGATCCGAACGGGGAACTGGTGGCTCGCTTCGCTCGCCGATTTTTTTCGCCACGATCCTTCTTTTTCGCTCCTTTAAAATCCCACTGCGGAGCCTGTTTCCAGGCTAATTTATACATGCTCGATTTTCCCTGAAATCGGGCACGTGCACCGAAGCGTTGATCATATACCCGACAGAAATGAAATCTGATTAAGCATGTTCTCGAATTGGGATCATTTGCGGTCCAATATGGGGATCATTTGCGGTCCGGGATCATTTGCGGTCCATTTTGGGGATCATTGGCGGTCCGGGATCATTTGCGGTCCTGGGATCATTTGCGGACCCGTACAGTGCACCTAAGGACGCTTTTAGACAGGATGGAGTGTAGCCAAGTTTACATTGGTCATAAAGGGTGGATCTAAGTATAAAGATTAAGCACTTTATCACAATTTCATTTAATAGCCAGCCATAGGATAATTTGTAAAAGGGTTGGCACACCCCTTATTATATGACTGGCTCTTTCAGCGGTCAAGATAAATCAATTCTCCTGCTGTGATTGGCTACCCGCGAGGTCAAGATGGAGCCATCTTGACCGCTCGGGATAGCCCGTTCGTCCCGCGTTTTACTGTCTTTTAATAGCGTCCTTTGAGTCATATAATAAATCCTTTATTGACCAAGCTTGTTCGGTCAAGATGGTGGGATATTGGCCTCGTTCGTTTTTTTGCGTGTTTATGGACCTCGACTTCGTCTCGGTCCATAAACGCGCAAAAAAAGAACTTGGCCAATATCCCGCTATCTTGACCCCACGCTTGGCCAATAACCCATATATACAAGACAGATCACCAACTACCTAAACCTAAAAATTTAAGAACTAATAATAAAAAAATTAACAATGACTAAGATTGACTACTGATTTAATAAAAAGGTCACTATTCTAGAATTAAAAAGACTAAAGGTGGGTGAAGAGCGGATATCCAAGAGGGGGGAAGGGGGGGAGGGGGGGAGGGGGAGTTGTTCGAGTGTAATTCGTTTCAAGAGATAACTCATTCGCATGCCTCAGCGAGTAACGGTCGTTCTCAGAGTAAAAACTCACATAGTTTCTCACATTTAAGTCGATGTAACCATTCAACGCTTTATAAAAAAAAGTCATGCCAAATAGGAAACGACGGCCATATTATTTCAGGCCCTGCGTTTTCCAACCTTGAGATATTTCTAATGGCGTAGGGTGACCCGCCCACTGAACCGTATTCTAACTGCGATCGTACCAGGGAGCAGTCGAGGCCTAAAAAGACTACACTTTGGATTTGAGCAGATTTGTTGAATGACCTTTAATTGTTGATCAAAATTTGTTGTGGACTCACGAGGCGCAATATTTTGACCACTGTCATGACGAATATCATTGTCGATAAGAGTAAAGACAACGCTAAGCCACATTAGTCGACTTGTTAATTTGATTTTTTCGTGATTTCTGATGTTTTTATCTGGTCATGCCACATCAGCGTAGCCTTATTATGTAAAATGAAGAGTCACCATGACGACGATACGATAACGATGAATCGAATGAGATAAGTGTCGCATGCATTTACCCTTTCAAATGAAAATTGTGGCATAAGTACCCTATGTAAGTAGTATACTTACCCCAATTGTATTCTCAGCGTCCAGCACCAAGGTGTAATTATTCAAAATATTGCTTCTATCGTTTATTATTTGGATGGCCATTTTCATCGCTGTAAAATATCCAAATTTGTCGCTTTTCAGCTGGGGAACAAATGCGCCAATGTGAATTTCTTGTTTTGCTGTCTCAATAACGCCTCTCGGAGAGTCATTTTTAGAAAATGTTCCCTGGAACAATATTGCAAAGCATGTAACACCAAGGAAAACTCTTGTAACATCCTTAGCATCCATCTGTGAAATATAATAGCAAATACCATTGTCCCTCTTAGTTAAAACATTTTGTCCACACTTGATTTACAGGACAAGTCTATATTCAAGGATGGGTATTATAGTATGATTAAAAGACATTTCCAGAGGAGGTAGATTAAGTGTTCGCTTATAATGCATGGCATATAAAATTAACAACTATAAAATATTTACAAGTAAGTTATCATTCTGTTCAGACGTGAGAAGAAGGAACGCCCATATAACACCCTTTTGTGAGGATGAAAACTGTGCAAAAGTTTGTAAAATTTAGTCCGACTTACTGTACTTCCAAAGACGACTTTCCTTTTTGTCCTCAAAATTTCCATAATTTTCGTCTTGTTGGCATTTTTCTGCTATTTTCGGGTGACTCAACTACCGATGCATGACCACTGCCGTGAATAAGGCTAATTTCTTAGTACTAATTCTTCCCTTCCATTTAGTTTATAGGTTCAAGGCCAGTATCGATCTGAAATAATCGGTTCAGTTGGGATTCCGGATGATAGTCGATAAATATTTAACAATTATTCAGCGAAGTGGAGATGAAGCGGCGAGGTAAATATCAACCACTTTTACCGACACGGAGGTGAATAATTATTTTAGTAAATACCACACAAGCTGAATAATTAACGGACCAAAACATTACTTTAATATTTTTTGTTTTATTAGCTTCGTCAGAGACCTGGCAGGGACACTACAACAGCTTGCGCCAATTACTGCAAATCCCTCCCTCATAACCACATTCTAGTAGGGATAGACCACCACACCGGGGACTATGTCCCTTACTCGAATCGAACAGTGCGTGTGTTCTTTAACGTCCCACAGAATAAATTATGAAGAGTTGTGAGACGGGGCTTACGGTTAATCGTCCTTATCCGACTTATGCGTGACAATATACCGACAAGCTGCAGCTGTCGGAAATTGTAAAATCTCGCGCGCCGGCTGCTCGGAGGTGAATAGTACTTGTTAATCACCTCCGAGTTAACCAATCAACGAAAATTAACCAATCGCGAAAAAAGCGCGAAAAGCACTATACTAATAGTATATATAGACAAATATTTTAAAAGAAAATTGATCAGGGTCTTAAAGGGGGGATGGCCGGAGCCCGGGAGCCCTAAAATTTTTGCCTTGGAGCCCGGAGCCCCATCGCTTCGTTGCTTGGAGCCCTAATATTATTTTACTTTATATAATAACCAAATCAATGTGCGCGCTCTGATTGGTCAATCAGCTATAGTTTATTGTTCCAGTAAATTCATGGAAATTTCGCGCGACTTCTGGATTATTGTATAAAAGCAATATACTACAAGTTTCTATGGTTTATAGGCGTGATAAACCACTTGGGATGTTGGAAGAACACTCGAAGAATCCCTAAATCACTCGCCTAAGGCTCGTGATTTAAGAGTGCTTCGAGTGTTCTTCCAACATACCGCGTGGTTTATCAGCCTATAAACCATAGAAATTTGTGGTACAGTGCTTAAGTAGAGCCTGGAGCCTTCAAAACGTTTCGGCTGCAGAACCCGGAGCCCCCAAAATAACTAAAATTCGGACATTCTTGTTTGTTGCTTGTTGGGAATCAGAACAAAGGTAGTGAAAAACCGGTAAACTAGACTGAGGTTGATTAAAATTTGGTTTATCAACGGAGTTGATAATGCAAATTGACAACAGTAAAGAGATTCAAAAAGCTGAATCGAGCGAATCGAGGAATTCTGGGTTGTGTATAGTTTATATAGAGAAGATGGAGCTTCCCTATTAGTGGTGACGTGGTAACGTAAAAAACAGGAATAAATTAATATGATCGAAAAGCGTTCGTTGATACCGTGGGGATTAAGGGTGCCAATTTGAAAGATGAATTTTTGCTCTGGATTTTTACGGCTTTCCGTGGTACCCTGATGTAGGGAAAGGCCGTAGATCCAAATGTGTTGTGTGGATTACAATCTAGAGCAAAGATTCATCTTTCAAATCAGCACCTTTAATCCCCACGGTAACAACGTACGCTTTTGAATTTCATTCAATTCATTGATTTGTTCCTGTTTTTCACGTTACCAGGTTACCACCAAGAGTAGCTCCACCTTCTAAATAGGAAGTTTGAGAAACGAGGACGCGACGGCAACGGAAACGTCATCTCAAAATATATCTTCTCGTTATTGTAGCACTTTCGCGATTATTCCAATTTGTTCAACTTGTAAAATATCGGCGAACTATCCAGAAACTAAATATCTATGAACGGCGTTTAAGTAAAGAAAAATTTGCATCATGTGCTCACGTTCTCGCCAAAACCTAAAATTTGATCATTTCGCGTTGTTGTTTTGCAGAGGAAGAGAAGATGTACCAGAATGTAAAACTCACGTTCAGAGCTGGTTTTGCTCATTAAACCTATTGTTTTGTGACGTTCTCGTTGACGTTCCCGTCCTCATTTCCTAAACTCCCTAAATACACTCTGACGAGGGCTAACACTTGAAACGTCAGCTTTTTCAATCTCTTCGCGGTGGTCAATTCGCATTTTGTCCTACCTAGACTTAGGAAAAATCCACATAACACCCTTGGACTGTAGACAGTATCTCAAGTATCAGATATTTCAATTTGGTTCTCAGTGTAGTCTTCGTCAAATGTCCTCTGCACAAGTCTAGTGACGAATGATACCACGACAAAGAAAGAAAGAAAGAGCAAGCAACTTTTGGATAAAAGTCACATCGTGGTATTAAAGAAATCGTATTCTTGCCGCATTTTAACCTTCGAACCTTGACTCGTCATTCACTGTGTCAAATATTAAATGTATCCATTGGTCATGATTGATAAATAACTCATAACTGGTACAACACGAGTACTGTAGGATGGAGATAAAGTTATAAAAACAACGTTTAAAAAATAGAAATTGCTGTATTTTCCTAAATCTAGGATTTTCTTTTGGATTAAAGCAATAAAGCTTAGTCGAGCCTGGAGCCCTTGATCAATTTCTAGGGAGCCCTCTAGCCCTGTTTATGTCGGTCTGGAGTTCCGGAGCCCCGCTATTTTGAGTCCTGTGCCCTGGACCCCTAAACCCCTTTGGGACCCTGATTGATGCTCCATTTTAATTGTTTATCGGTAAGGTATGGACGAGGTATATTGTTTTCGTCCCGTCATTAAGGTGATGAAACCGCTTTTCAAATATTTTATTTATTTAAGCTCCGCCAAGACTTTTCAAGACTATTGAATAAAGTTATCGGATTCCATGAAACATTTCAGGACTATTTCCGACAGTTAATTAACTCAGTTCTGGTCAGAAGGTTTTCTTAGCGAGAGAAAGCCCTTAAGCAACAGAACATCCGCTCGAATTTTCTCGCTGAGCTGTTGTCGCCCCGAAAATTTTAGTTGCCTAGACGTTTTGCTCAATAGCGCAATTTTATTTCTCTGAAAGGAAAAAGACATTGAAACTAATTTCTCCATTTTAAGCGGTGAAAGGTCTTGTCGGGATTTACAAAAGATCAAAGGCACACAACCATTGGCTTATTAACAGATTATAAAAAGCCAACAAAAGTTGTTCTTCGGGCGTTCCGAAGAGGGACTTTGAGATAGAGTCTTTTTTCATTTGGCCGTATTGCTGTAACTCTTACACCATTTATACTTCATGTTCTATACTAGAGAGCTTAAGCAACGACGACGGCAATGGCAACGTAAGCGTCATTTCAAAATATAACTTCTCTTTATCGCAGCTCTTTCGCGATTTTTCCAAGTTGTTTAACCTGGAGCTAAATTAGTTGGGAAAATCGAGCGAAGAATTCACTGTCATACGCTCACGTTCTCCATAAAACCTAGTAAAATTTGGTCATTTCACGTTGTTGTTTTGCCAAGGACGGCAATGCAAAGTACACAGCGACGAACACAGCGATCGTTTTTGCTCATTAAGCCTATTGCTTTGTGGCGTTCTCTTTGCCGTCGCCGTCCTCGTTGCTTAAGTTCTCTAATATGATAGCAAGTAGGAAACAGCTGTTGCACAAACCCAATATGTAATTTTTCGGTAGCCTTAGGCTTTTTATTCTCATGCAAATAAAAGATATTCGGGCTCTCCATCAAGCACACAAATACTATTGTGCCCCCTTAATTTTCTTTCAGGAATTCGTGTCCCTAAATATATGGTTATAACGAACAGTCTTTAGATATCCTTAAATTCATGCTACAAAAGTAGACAGACTCCACCTGCTTGAAACGCTTGATTAACTTCCAGGCTTGTTCTTTGTTTGTATAACGATTTGGAAAACAAACCTTAGCAAATGTGTTGTCCAAACTAACTAAAGATGTATACAGGTGAAATATAAACATGGATGGTTTAGCCTAACTGCCTCTCTAAGTGATTTTTTTAAGGTTATGAAAACCGCTGCAAAAACCGTGAACGATCGAACTTACTCTACGTTAGATCTAAGATAGATCATGACCAGTCAAAAAATAGTAAAATGTAAGGAGATACTGCAAGGACTTGTCAAACACCGTGTAAAGGCGTAAATATGATATTTCGGCTGGCCAACACCAGCCTTCTTCACGTTTATTGGAGGAAAACGCGAGCTTACATGGTATTTATATTTACCGGAAATGAAATGAAATACGTGATGTGTCAAAGCCAGAGGAAAATAACAAGGGAACTAAAATGATCTAAGTTTTAACTAATACAGAAAAAGAGTTAGAATAAAGCCAGAAAAATATAAACATTACATATCGCCTGCAGGTTCTAACTGAATAAGAAATGCCTCACGAGCCTTACTAATGGAATCACGTTTGGTATACAATTGTTCGAGAGGTATCAGGATCATATGATCATTGACAGTATGATCACTGGCCAAGAAGTCTTCGGAGTTACAAGTTACAAGTTATAATCCCACTGCGGTGGTTAAAACTTAGATAATTTGGTCTGATCATTTGGTGTTGGCCAGCCGAAATATCGTATTTACGCCTTTACACGCTGTTTCACCGGTCCTTGCAGTATTTCCTTACATTTCTCTAAGTGACTTTATTAGAGATCGTAAATTGGAATGTCGTTTTACCTTAGGGTCACACTCTGTACTACCATGATGAAGGAAAGTTATGCCTCCCGAAATATTGCTTTAAATAAATATTGCTCGCTGTGTGACCAGTCTTGTTTCTGTTTTCTCGTAGGATTGAACCTGCCGTATTTGTTTTTATTTCCAATATAAATATATATTAAAATACAAAATAAATTAAGTAACAAAAGGAAGGAAAGCTTATGGCGAGGATACCCGTAGAGAAACCATTAGGGTTTATTCGAGCTACAGGCTCCTAAAAAAATACGACATGTCTGCATGCATACATGCCTTACCTTATTGTTGGAGAGCACAACAGTCTAGTAATGTTGGGCAGTAAAGGTGCACTCGTTTCGACATATGTTTTAAAAAAGAGTTGTTTCCTTTGGTTGTCTCTTGAGCAGAAAAGTATTGCTCAGCGATGTAGTGTAGTTGATTCACTGAAAACTGTGATCGTGACTTCTTCAACTGTCGAAGACAAACGCTCTTGCTACATTTATGAAAAAAACGGAACGTCTATTTCCGTGCCACTATTAACTTGTCGGAAATTTGTGTTAATCAAAGCAAGTGGTTGCCTTTTCAAGCTTTTCAAGAAGCCCTAATTACCATGGATTGACGGCCCACGCAGTGGCACTGGCCCAGGAAACGTTTTTAAGTTTTTACGTCAGAAAATATAAGTAGTAGCACAAAATGGGATACCCTAACTTGCGCTGATGTATCACTAGAAAGGAACTGCTAATTATAAGAAATTTAGGTCCAAGCACAGGTATCCTTCGCAACAAAATAGTATACGAGATATTATAAAAATGTTCTTGCTATATTATTTTTAAACTGGGGATAAATTCTTTGCTCTTCAACCAGTTTTGCCATGCGATGCATCATTTTAGGGATCAAAAATGTGTGTTGTCATTTGAATTTTTTTGAATCGTTTAATCTATGCTAATTTATGTCACTTATGCTGTTAAACGAAGATGCGAGCTATTATCTGGAAGACACAATTATGGACGAGCCTATCGTGGTAGGAGTTTAACCAGCAGGCTCTTATTAAAGACGTGGAACCAATATCACACGGCAGTTCTCATGACGGAAATTTTGAACAGTGAACCGCTTGTTTTTCATAATTTCGTCTGCGAGTTTGCTCGGTGACGAAAAAAGAATTTCTCTCTGAGACTGAAAATTGTTCAGCCTTCCTCACTGAAGGTTACGTTAGAGTCTATTTGCCCTGACGATATTCTAGGGTATCATCACGTCATACTCAGCAGTTCTCACAATCAAATAAACAATATAATGTTCAGAATACTTTTTTATTCATGAACGCTTTGCGATACTGAACATGAAAGATATTTTGAGCACCGATACGACGGCCGATTAAGAGAATGGTACTATATAGCCGCCAGCAGAACAAGGGTAAAGAAAAGTAATCAGTTTTACAAGATTGTAAATGTTAGTTAAATTTAGCACAGTACTGGACCTAAAGTTGAACTGTACATATCTACCCTAATGAGTTCGGTTTCTTAAAAAGGAATAAAGAAGTGTCACCTTAATACCAATTTTTCTGTTTGCTATTTTTTGCCTCATATGAGTTTATTTTATTTCACTTCTGTCTTTATTTTCCATTTTCGTTGGCGGTCCTTTGCAGATTACTCTTAATACAGAGTACGAAATTACAGATATGTCTATTTTGAAAAGGATATTTTAATTTGTCCTCTAACTGTTAAGTTACAAATCATAATAATTTACACCCTGGTACACCTCTAAAAACGGATGGATGCTGTTGCTTGTCCTAAGATGGCCGAGCACAGTTGTCTGCTTTGACTTAATTTTTAATACCGGAGCCAAAATGAAAAGAGGAAACACGTAAAAGTACATAATTTGTTTAGTTATTTGATTTGAGTTTCTGCAAAATTGCAAATATAAGAGCCCATCCTAAAAAAGAGACTCCGAATCAATCTTAGGCACCCCCCACCCTGCCAAATATTTTTGCTGCTAAAGAGAAGCTCTTAGACAAAAAAAAATCGAGGAATATGTAGCGTTATATGCGCCCTGAATTCTTTGGAACTAAGAAGCGTTTTGAGAATCAAAAATACTGACCAATCCTTAATGCATTTTTGAGGCAAACTGTAATCGTGACTTCTTCAACTGTCACTCTTGCTACATTTATGAAAAGACGGGACCTCTATTTTCGTGCCACTGTTAACTTGTCGGAAATTTATGTTAACTAAAGGAGATGGTTGCCTTTTCAAGCTTTTCAAGAAGCCCTAATTACCGTGGATTTTGACTGCCCACACAGTGGCACTGGCCCAGGAAAAGTTCTTAATTTTTTACGTCAGAGAATATAAGTAGTACCACAAAATGGGGTACCCTAGCCTGCAGGCTGACGTATCACTAGAAAGGAACTACGAAGACATTTAGTTCCTAACACAGGCATCCTTAGACACAAAATAGTATACGAGATATTCTAAAACGATTTCTTGCCATATTATTTATAAAATGAGACGTCTCAAATTGTAACGTCCAATGTTTCCTTACTACATTATTGATACCTGAAAAAATTGAAGGAACGCAGCCAGGATGAGTCATGATAAAAACTTGAATGGACGTTCTCTGACTTAAAATATTAAAAATTGCAAGCTTTCAACCACTAAAACTGTGGTCTTCAACGGGCAAAAAGATGAATGAAGTAAAAATTCGGAGAATATATGGTGAGATAAAAATGATAACAATGGAGTGAAATTAGGGATAAAATGGTGATTAGGAATTTTTGTTAAAAAGTATGCGATATTGTCCTGGAAGTGGGCAAGAGTTATTGTCCGCATTAGGCATGATGGAAGTGTGCCAAGATTCTAGAAATTTCGTGATGCGGAGATTTCCTTTGTCGATAATCGACGCATTGTTGAAGTCAATAACGTGGTTGTGAGACCAAGCACGATTGGCAATTCTAAAGCCTTTGGCCGCTGTCTTCATATTCCTAATATGTTCTTTTTTCCTCGTGGCAAAGGATCTGCCTGTTTCGCCAATGTAATTCCAAGAACAGTTGCCACAGGGGATTTAGTAGACAACATCGGGTTGTGAAGCTAATGGCAGTCGTGACTTGTTGTTCGTGCCTTTTGCGCCTCCAAACAAGTGTTACAAAACATAATAATATTTGGATTTTTTCCTTTTTGTCGTTGAATAATTGATTAGCGTCAAACTGTTAGCTATTTGTATTTATTAGATGGAACACCTGAACGTTGAACCAGGAATGTAAATGATTACATAAGAGAAAGTTACCAAGGGGCGTATTTCACATTTGTCTGAGTTAATTGAATAGTGATTATCAGACAGGTTTGTTCTTACCTTTTGGTAAATTTTCCTTAAAAGGTTATTTTTCACATGTCCTTTTGTTAGAAGGGATAAATTCCTTGCTCTTCAACCAGTTTTGCCTTGCAGTGCATCATTTTAGAGATCAAAAATGTATGTTGTCAATCGAGGTTTTTTTTAATCGTTTGATATATGCTAATTTATGCCACTTATGCTATTAAACAAAATTGTGAGCTATTATCTGAAAAAGACAAAATTTTGGACGAGCCTATATGTGGTGAGAGTTTAACCAGCAGGTTCTTATTAAAGACGTGGGACCAATATCACAATCAGTCTTCATGATGGAAATGTTGAACAGCGTTATAAAATTTCTGCGAAATGCCTCATTCCGACTGCCTGAAAGTATTATATCTTCGTTTGGAATTGCCAAGCGATTATGGAAAGGAAGATGGCTTCGCGGCTTAACATTTTTGCAAACTTGGGCATATTATGAAATCGCCATATTCTGGACACTTGGAAAAATTTTGTGGCTTACTCATGCGGCCCGGCAGTCTGAGATTTTTTTTTATCTAAACTGAACATGAAGTCTCGTGTAAATCTTTGAGCATATTCTATCTTTCTAGAAGTGCTAAGCAATTCCAAAAAATTCAATACAGCTCCGCTGGTAACATATAATTTTCTGCAAATTGACAAGCCAATTGCGGCTTGACACACGAGCACGGTTTCACACCCGGAAAGGTTGTGAAAGGTAAAAATATGCTCAAAGAATTGCACGAGACTTCACCCTCAGTTCAGATAAAAATCTCAGACTGCCGGGTCGCATTTAGCCTCCATGAAACCCTGCCCGTGAGTTAAGCCACAAATTTTTTCTAAGTGTCCAGAATATGTCGATTTCTTAATTAGCCCAAGTTTGCAAAAATATTCAGCCGCGAAGCAATCTTCCTTTCTATAATCGCTTGGCAATTCCAAACGAAGATATAATACTTTCAGGCAGTCGGCATTTCGCTGGTAATTTATAGCAATTTCTGACTCCAAAGCAGTTATGTGGTTTTATTTGAGACCATTACCGGCTGCCAGCCATATAATTATAATCCACAGCGTACAGAAGCTCTCATTTTCGACCAGCTTAGCTTACGCTCATATAAGCCTTTATAAAGCCATCCCAAAAAGAAATTAAAAGCCTTCGGAATGGCAATCACACAGCTTCAAGCAGGTCCAGTGATGAAAGGTAATGTTACTCAATACATGGACTCACTCAATCGTAAATTTAGAGTTACAAAACAAACAGAAAACTCTCCCTTCGTCTTTGTTGGCTCGCGTGGTCGCAGTTGCTCCGTTGATTCATCTACACGAAGTACCAAATCAAAATTCCAAAGATTGGAAATTTCAAACTGGATTCCGCCGCTAAAAGTTGCTTACAGCACTAAATCAATCAGTTCCAATGTACACACTACTACAGCAGGGCATAAAACATCTCCGAGAGACCTGTTCACCACAGCAGTCGCGATTCAACATGGCGGACGAGACCACTTGATCAGTTACTTTCGCGCATGCTCATTCAGACTCTGCGATGATTGACAGATTTCTTAACTGGGGCGATCATGGAAAGGTGAAAAGCGGCAAGATCAAAGGTGGCTGTTGCCGCCCCCTTCCCCCCCCTCCCCCCTGGTTGCGTGACTCGTTCCAGCGGATGTCTGGCAATCTTCGATTGTCCACGAAGATTTGTACGAAGTTGACCACCCGAGGATGACCTACCGCAGGTCGATGTTATTTTGTGCCGACCCAAGTAAGCCGTTATAATTTATGTCGGCTCACGGGGCGCGGGGCGATTTTGTGGCAGCTATAACTTACTCTCTTCAAGAATTTTTTCACAAATCCTTGAAGGAAGAGCCATTGGAATGCATCTCAAGGATCGTTTGATTAAAAGAAGACGTTTTAGTCGTACTTCCCACGGGATTTGGCAAGATCAGAGCGTTATTTACTAATTCCCGAAAGTGATGAAAAAAAATTCATCGTTCTGACTGATTCTAAAACTCTGTAGCTGTGGTGAGTCCCCTTGAATATATTTATATATATGGAACCAATTATGCAACGATTCGGGAATCTAAAGAGAAGGCAGATTGTGTTGTCGCGATTGGAGAGCCAGTCGAGGTCAACAGAAAAATCGAGAAATCGGGGAAGAACTGTATTCACAAATCATTTATTTTACGGGCGCGCTTTTTGCAAGAAGTGTTGCTGCAGAATCAAAGTTTATTCGACACTTTTGATCGCTTTGCGATAAAATAAAGGATTCTACCTTTCCATCGGCCGATTTTTTCAGAGAATTCTTTGTTTCTTGACGTTTTAAACAGAGATTTAAAAGTTCCTTTTCGAAAACGGCATGGATTTCTGGTAAAATGTGATTGGCTGAAATTTATCGTATGACACAAGATAACATCGATGTTGACAGCTCGCGCTAGTCTCATGACATCTGCCGCTCGTGTTGACAGAATCGTTAATTTAGGGGGCGGCAGGTGAATCGACAAAAAATTAATTGTGTCAGGCGTAGGTTTTTACTTCCTCCCGCCGCGAAAAAAAAAAACTTCGTCTGATCGCATATTAGAGCCGACTAAGAGAGTGGTACTATATAGCTGACAGACAATAAGTGTAAAGAAAAGTAATCAGTTGTACAATTCTAAATGTTAGTTAAATTTAGCACAGAACTGGACCCAAAGTTCAACGGTACATATCTACCCTTAAAAAGAAATAAAGAAGTGTGACCTTAATACCAATATTTCTGTTTGCTATTTTTTGCCTCATATGAGGTTATTTTATTTCACTTCTGTCTTTATTTTCCATTTTGGTTGGCGGTCCTTTACAGATTACTTTTACTACAGAGTACGAAATCACGGATATTTCTATTTTGAAAAGGACGTTTATTTTGGCCTCTAACTGTTAAGTTACAAATCATAATAATTTACACCCTGGTGCACCTTTAACAGCAGATCGATACTGATGCTTGACCTAAGATGACCGAACACAGCTTTAGATGACGTATGTCTGTTTTGACTTAATTTTTAATACCGAAGCCAAAATGTAAAGAGGAAAAACGTAAAAGTACATAATTTGTTTAGTTATTTGGTTTGAGTTTCTGTAAAATTGCAAAATATAGATGCCCATCCTAAAAAAGAGACTAATTAATCTCAGGCACAAACCCCCCTGCCAATTATAATTAGGTGCTGTTAAGGACTGAAGCTCTTAGCCAAAACTAAATTTCGAGGAATATGTAGGGAAATATGCGCCCTGAATTCTTTTGGATTACGAAGCTTTTTGAGAATCTAAAAATACTGGCAAATCAAATTGATATCACTATCAAGGGTAAAACACTTGTTAAAGCCACAGAGGCTTCACCATAGCACTGAAACCGAGTTCGACCACCTTTAAAAGCAGTAGAAGCTATGGGCCAGTTATTTAAACAAAGTCTAACTTAGGCCGCGGCTTAAGACAATCAGTGGGCCTCCAAACTTGTTTTATAAGGGGTTTATTTAAGTAGATAAATACTTTCTAGTCTGGGATGCAAGCCTTCTTGTTACCATCAGCAGCATGTTTAAATATGATTGTTGGCAAAATTGAAAATGGTTTAAAACGCGGTTTTGTTAGACATCGTCTAAACTGCGATTTAATAACCGACCCTCTGATTTTTTTTAACTAAGACTGCTAGGAGCACCAGCGTAGCAGTGTCTGATAACAGCATCACAGGTCTGGGGACTAAACTCCACCGTCATAGCTTAATCCAAATGAAAGTCATCCACACGTATCTCGTAAGGTGCGTCATTTGAACCGGAGCCTCGGCTCTTGAACATAACTACGTTGACTTCAAAGGTAAAATAAACGAATTAGAAATGTTAAATTGTAAAGTAAAAGAATATGGATATGGAAAATTGTTGAAAGCATAGCTGAGCGTTCCTTGGCATTCTGATAATTCCCATGCATGAGAATTTACAATCACACCGATAGGTTGATGAACAATGGTTGGGATCTAATTAGCACTATGCATTGTCTTAAAGGGCCCCTCCACTCTTACAACAAATTGACACTAAACTGTTGGCAATAATTACTAGATTTCAAATTTTGTTTTAAAATGTGGATATAGCATTTAAGTGTACCAAAAAATGGATATTATCATCGCTTATTTTGGCTTCTAAATTTCCCGGGCGCGGCCATTTTGTATTTGATGACGTGTAATGTTGCCCTATTGTTCTGAACACAAAGGATTTTCTTCTTCATTTGCTTCCTGACAATAGCTGCAACGTTTTCTTCTTTTTGTGAAGCCGCGTGGTCGACTGACTTTTGAATACAGTATAAAGTGAAAAGAAAGGATAATTGAATGAGAACGTATAAGCATTTTACTTACTGCAAATTAGAAACCATTACCACAATAAATTAATATTTTTTCACCATCATTGGCACATTATCAGCGAGTTTTATCAATAACTGATCGTTCAATACTTTGTTGTTTTGATTTTAAACCTGTTGACAGCTTGTTCCCGGTTTCAATGAAGAAATATGCAAGCTAAATATGTAGTCTTTTACTTTGGGAAATGGATGGACCAGATCAAAACCCCGATAAAATAATTTCCAAATCAAAGGCATAAGTTAACAATAGCGCGATTTCAAAGCAAAAACAAACGACCGCGTTCAAAATATGGCTAAACTAAGCCCTTATAGACTGTTTCCAGAATGGCAACGGGAACAAAATTCTAGCTGCGCCGCATTGCTCCTATACCCGCGCTAACCTTCTTACAAATCATATCGACATGACATCGCCAGCTAAGCTTTTCACAACAGGTTGCTCACTTGTCTTATTATTCAGATTATAGGAGGAGCCAATAAACAAAAGTCTTGATTTAGACGGAGGCATTTAAAGTTTATTCTTGATAAGCCACTTTCTTTCTTTCTTTTTTTTATAAACAATGTTAACAATAAGCCACTTTCGGACTTAAGCAAGATCAGAATTAAGTTTCGCGATAAGTTCGTTAGCATCGTGAGAAGAAGCGGAGATTTGTGTATCATCCGCATAAATACATGGAGTGGTTAATGTTAGACTGTCAGGTAAATTGTTAATGTATTATAGAAACAGAAGTGGTCCTAAAATTGACTCCTGGGGACTCCGCAAGTCGGATTTTTTTCTTAGATGACAGTTGACCTTTGATGATGCATTGCTGTCCCTGTTCGTTAGGTATGAGTTGAACCAGTTCAACTCGATACCAATGATCATATATATATTTGAACTACGGATTAAAGAATGAATGAACATGAATATATGTGAGTAATCATTGGAAGAACCTGTTTCGCCGTTTAGCCGTCTGTCTCTAATTTCCACTTTTTTGATGTGTAAAAAGCAAGCGAACAAAACTTGTCACTTCACGCCATAGTTTCAGTGGTAATACGCATATGAGCGTTTTGTCGACTCATTTTGTCCGATATTTGGTCAAACATTGTTTGTGCATTTGGCCATCAAACGTGTTTGTACGTGGCAAAAAAGTGTTGGACTAAAATAAAATGTTTTCACGTTTAGTCGGGGATTTGTATTCCCATCCCCCAGAATCATGCATATACTAAAATGAAAAACACCAAAATGTTGAGACAACGAAATACAGTCGTATTTGTTTCTTTAAGCCAGACTGCTTGAAGTAACGTAAGGGTCTTCATTTGTGGCCACAGTCTGTCTACTCAGGGGACTTAAATCTGCCGCCACCGTCTCATTCAAATGAATGTCGTCCAATCGTTTCTCCTCAGGGACTTCATCTGTAATGAAGCCTTGGTTCTCGAACACGACTTCGTCTGCATAAAAAGAATGACAAAATTGGGTGGCAATGTATCTATTACAGGACAGGGAACTGGTCATAACTGAAACACAACTATTATAAGCACTGGTTGTCACGCCGGTATCACCCGGTAGGGTATGAAAAAAAGTAATTTCTGTGAACGTTTTGAAGGAAATGAGTCAAAGAAAGAAATCATTAAATAATAAATTATGGGTGTCCTCTTTTACAGTCGGTAATTGGAAGGTGATTGTATGTAAGGGAAGAGTAAAAACAGGATAGACTTCAAAAAATGTGTATTAGGTTAAGCGAGTAGCTTTTCCCTTCTTCTGTATAATGGTATATTTTATATTTAGTTGGAATCTACCTGCACTGCCTGGATCATCACAGTCTGTTTGCGTTGCTTTGGATGTAAATGAAGTTTTACTTTCCTTCAGAACAGAACTTGCGCATGTCATGACGTGACTTTCAGCTGGAGTGCTGTTGGCCTCGTCATCAAACCTTCGTAAGGCCCTCGAAGTCGTGGCTGCGACGCCCTTTACACGGAACTGATAAATCTGAAAAAATAAGTGGCTAAAGTTGTTGCAAATTGTCTGAGAGTTTTCCAAATATCGGAGGCAGAAAATGTTTATTTTAATAAACACGTCCCTCAGGTACCTGATAACATTGATAGAGTGCAGACGTCACGATAATACGTTCCGTTTTTATCCATGTAGCGCTCGTGGAGGTTGGACACTCCATTCAAAAAGTGACAAAGCTGATACCGGAAAATATGACCACCTCTTGTTATTGAAAAGACAGTGCCCTGCCGTAGGCTATTTAATGAACCAAAAAATGTAGTTTATTTGATGCAATGAAGACAATATGTAGAGAAATCGACGGCAGCTAAATTTCCCAATATATTACCTTCGGTACAAACACCAGCAAAAGCGTAACCGTGGTGCAAACGATAAGACACAGGGAAGAAATGGCATAAGGAGCTTCATAGTACATAGATCCATCCAGAGCAATGGCCACAATGACACCGATCGTTGCCAACACGAACACATTATAAACAGACATCCCAATGTACTTGGAGTCATTTAAGGCAGGTATGGTGACATTGCGTGTTTCCCAGGCCAGAAAAAGACCAAACAACAGCAGAATGCCTTTGTAGGCAAACAGCGCCCCCAGAAAGTAACTTTTGTACCTGCAGGTGCAATGGTATAACGCGGGAATGATGATGATGTCCTGTTCATCTGGACTTTTCATGCCCTGTGGAACAATGACAACAAATGACTTATTTAACTAACACCTTATTACATGGACATTTTGACGCCGTTAACTCTTCGCGCGTTTCACCAGTAAGAGTTTTGGGAAATATGTTTAATTAAAATATCTCTGAAAATTGACTCTGAGCTACAAGCTCACCGCTTCTTCAAATGATAATTGTTCAGCTTGTAGAGGGTCCATGGCAAACCAACAGGACAAAAACACCACATCGACTGATAACAATCCTGCTTCCATAGCAAGCAGGTGAAGATCCCGTATGGCCTGCGATAACGCAAAAACAATAATTAACGAGTTTCCATCAACATGTCAGGCGGTGAGCTTAGTACGTCAGTCAGTTAGTTATTTTACAAAATTCTTGAAAAATTCTCGTATGTTGATGGCTTGTAGCTATTTTTTTTTATAAGAGTGCAGGCAATAAAATGTCGCCACATGTAACGCAACAGCAGGTAAATTTTGTTATTGGTTGCTGTACGAAGAATGTGTTTGCACTTTCCAATAATATGAAATCCGATATGATTCCAAATTTCAGTTTGCGCATTTGGCAAGACGAGAAACAGCTTTAAAATGTACACAAAATGGAAGAAAAAACGAAAGACAATTCCTTCCTGTAAGTTTATTTTACATGAGATGGGCCTTCATAAAATCGTAGCCGGTGCTGTCTTCAGTAGCACCGATTCCTTGCCAGTTTGCCAGTTTTGGTTTGATCGTTATATGGTGGCATTTCTATACTATACTATTAATTTTTATTAGAGCACAGATTATAGAAAACTGCCTCTTCGGTGAAACATATCTATTCTCCCCTCCTGATCCTGCCGACTGCTGATTAACACCATTGTATATTGCACGATACTATCGGTTTTTTGTTTTAAATTTAAGCAACCGTCTCCAAAGAGTCATGAAAATAGGGCGCAAAATCCATGAATCAAGTTAACGTAGCGGTTTTAGGGTTGGAGGCGCATCGATGACTGCGTTGTAACATATTCTGCGTCAATCTGCCTGTTCGGTGGGGCATGTTTTATCTCCTCTTCAGATTCCGCTCCCTGGTGCTTGACTTCCCAGTACATTGTATGGTACAGTCATTTTGTCAAGGTTAAGAGTATTCGTCAAAGGAATCCCTGGTAAAAATTTCATGCCTATATGGGTAAAGAGATCAAATGAAGAATTATCCTCGCAGTTGTGAACGCAATTTATGCAATTGCGAAAAGAAGCCTGAAAAAAAAATTCAGGACTTCAACGGGGTTTGAACCCGTGACCTCGCAATTACCGGTGCGATGCTCTAACTGAGCTATGAAGCCACTGACGTTGGGAGCAGGTCAATTGTGGGTTCATATGATCCCGTGAAAGAAATGAGTGTGGATGATATATGAAATGAATCATATATGAACTGCGGAAATGAAATCAAATGAAGAATGATCCTCGCAGTTGTGAACGCAATTTATGCAATTGCGAAAAGAAGCCTGAAAAAAATTTAGGACTTCAACGGGGTTTGAACCCGTGACCTCGCGATTACCGGTGCGATGCTCTAACCAACTGAGCTATGAAGCCACTGACGTTAGAAGCAGGTCAATTGTGGGTTCATATGATGGGTAAAGAGTCTTGTCAACCATGACAAAAAGAATGCAAAACCCATGCATGATCGAATCAAGTCAACATAGTGGATGATAAAATCTAAGGTTAATCTTGAAGAGCTCTACTCTAAAAGAGTAACAGTTAAATATAAAAAATAGGCTTATATTGGATGAATAGTGTCATTAATTAAGCCCTTACCATTTTCTTGTTTGCAGTGGCGGCTGTGAATATCTTGTGGACGCGCCAAGTTTTGCTAAACATGGCACCGAACGATAAAGAAAATCCAACAGAAAGCACTGCAGTTCTTAACTGTCGATCAAATTATAGTTTTGTTGTAACATTTGTTAGTCTTAGACAAGTCATTAATTTACAAGGAAAAGTTAAACCAACTTACGTTATAGGTACCGATGTGAACTACTTTGCATTCCGATGCCATTGTAATTTGCAGATTCACTAGGCAAACACAAAAAGCACAAACACTGTGCATAATCAACTTACATGGCTACCACTGGGCGTACATAGCAAGTACTACTGTAATTGTAATTATTTCTGTTGGGTTTTCAAAAGGAAGTCACTCTATCTACGGTGGCATTGCAGGCGCGGATCCAGGGGAGGTGAAATGGGTGAATTTTCACCCCCTTTTTCTGAGCCCCCCTTCTTTCTTTCTTTTTTTTTCTCTTATACCTCAAACACCTCAACCAGGCTTTGGTTCTATAACATTATTACACAAATTTACCCACCCCCCCCCCCCCCCCTTTTCAAAATCCTGGATCAGCGCCTGCATTGCATCGTTTCTCTTGAGTATATGTAAGGGGGAATCACTCTGGTAAGTTCATGAGAATCATAACTCTCTGTATTCGCTTTAACCTGCTATGTTGTTATTCTTTTCATTAAAGTTCGACTGGAAGGGGTTGCCGTAAAAAACAACAAACGTTTCTGGCTGAATTTGTAAATTTTCTTTCCTTGAAGGAAATGATCTACAGTATCCTCTCCGAAGGTTTGTCGGGCTCTGCGAAAGTTACAAATGAAGAAAACTAATCATAAATGATGGTTGCAAAAAGCATTCACTTACGTTACAGTTAATCCCGTATCCTTTTAAGGCGAGAAACCTTGTATCCAGTCCAAACAGAAAGACTGAGGCATAACACAGGATGCAACCGATGATAATTATATTATTGAGCTTTGGTGATGACATCTTGATAATCCTAAACAAAGTAAAATTATAAGATCATGAAAAAAAAAAATGGAAATAAACAGGGACAAGGACACCACCATAGTGCTTTCAAGAAGTTGAATTAGAAGTTGCCTAAATGGACTGTTTTCTTACCATGCAGATATGAATAGAACAGTTGGCTTTCCAACGGCTTAGTATTGTTTAGTATTTGTCCTCTTTTTCTAGTTAACCAACCCTAAAAAACTGAGTTATGTATGTTCAGGTGCGGAAAGTAACGTGAACGAGAATTGCAAAGCTGGGCTTTTTAAATGTTTAAGGCTCGTGCCCAGTGGAAAATGTAACTTGTTACGAATTCTTTCATAAGTCGACCACGAATAAAAAAGTCACAAAGTCAATAAACTTGCCGAAGAATTTATTGTAACTCCCAGTTTTACACTTTGGTAATATCTCACCTGTTTTTTCTTTTGCTAATGTTGAAATAGAGAAAGCTCAACGAGCAGATGATCCCAGTTGCTGCCATAGACCACATGAATACAATGAGTGGCAGGGGGTTCTTGACAAATTTAAGTATTGCGATGGTGCGATCTTTTGGCGGATGCTTGCCTGAAAAGGTTACATATTTTGAAACGTTATGTACCTTTAAACATATTCTCGCTCGGTTTAGTTTTCATTTCAGTAAGGTCTGGCTGAGGAAAACGCGATAAAAACATCACGTTAATTCATTCTTCTCCGCTGCTTTTGACCTCTTTTTTTGGCAATTCTCGAGGGTTGGAAGTCAAGTCCATGTCATTATTTACCATCGAGATTTTGCTGGTCCACACAACCGAAGGCTATGTCTTTCCTTTATTTATTTATTTATTTATTTATTTTTATTTATGTATTTAATAGCTTCGCCAGAGACCTGGTAGGGACACTACAACAGCTTGCGCCAATTACTGTAGGCCCGTAACTGCAAATCCCTCCCCCATAACCACATTCTAGTAGAGATAGACCCCCACACCGGGGACTACGTCCCCTACTCTTTTCGAACATTGCGTGTGTTCTTTAACGTCCCACAGAATCAATTATGAAGAGTTGTGAGACGGGACCTACGGTTTATCGTCCTTATCCGAGAAGACTAGAAAGTCTAACCATTTGCAGATGTTATTACAGAGGCAGCACTTTCTCCTCAATTATTTAAAGACCCTGAGTGTTGGTCCGGCCGGGGTTTGAACACGCGACCTCCCGCGCGGTAGTCCGGTGCTCTACCACTGAGCTAACCGGTCGGCGGCGGTCTCGGTAATTATTTGATTTATAAGTGTGTTATTCGAGCCATTTTTCACCTTAGAAGCCCCCTGCCTGGCATCATAAGGCTGGATTGGTGGGTAGAGGCAATCCTCTGGAAGAAAACAGAGGTGAGAAGCAATTTCACACGAACTGGGCTGCCAAAATTGCTCGATCGACTTTTAGCGATTTGTGTTCCCAGCTGTTCTTTGAGTGGATTCCGCGACCTCGCATGGCAATTTTGGCGAGTTTTGCCTTGTAAATAATGCAATCGGTGCAATATTTTGGCACCAGGACCGGGTGGCTCGACACTTATAAAAAAATACGTGAAATGGAAATTGGCAGTCTTCCATGCTGCTGTTAGGCAAGAAAATCCCAGACTTCCTATGGGTCACAAACATGAAAATTACAGACCGTGGGAGCAACTGAAATGAAATAGCGTTAACCACGTCGCGCTAAAGAAGTGAGCAGAAAAAGTGGAACAAATTGCAAGAAGTGGAGTCGAAGTTTGCTGGCCATGTAAACTTTTAACCTCAATAGGAGTTTTTTTTTAAAAACTTCAAGACAAAGTTGCGTGAATTTTGGTGTTGTCCGAGGGCGATTTTGGTTTTCAAAGAGAATAAACAGACATATTAAGTGAAAATTGGGAGTTTCGGTCAGTTTCCAGGGTGATGAAATGTGAAAAAGTTATCATTTTGCAATAAAAATGATTCATTTCAACCATAGTCCGGGATTTGGGAAAGTTGCAGGTTTTCAAAGCATTGGTCCATATGGGCCAATAAATTACAGAGCCGGACAAGAATGAGTTAAAGATATTTACCTCTCCATATTTTATGTCGCTGAGATTCAAAGATGTGAAGTTCACCTGATGACGTAAAATGTTCACCAATCTTGACCTGTCTCCCTGTAAGGTCAACAATAGAAAGCTTAAGGAACTAGCAATTTTGGTTGCGTTCAGTTGAGTGTATTCCGGAAAAGAAAGAATAAGCGAGATAAGACCACATTTCTCCTCTTAAGGTAAGGTTAGGAATACCTATCTAGTATAAGGGATCGGTTAATAAACAGACTCCAGAGTACATTCAAGGCCTGTTTACACCATTCAGCACAAACTACGAACTAAGGGATAAGAATTATAAATTCACTCTGCCGGCCAAGCCCCGTACTGATTACCTAAAACGCAGTTTTTGCTACAGTGGGGTATTGTTATGGAATAATCTTCCTCAAAAAGTCAGAGCGATAAGATCCTTTCAATAATTTAAAAGCGAAATCAATTGCCTTACGTCTACCTCGTACTCCAACACAGCAAACATGTAAATCAGGTTTTATTTTAATCTTTGTACTGATGTGTCTACCGTGTATAAATAAAGTCTAAAAAAATCGTGTGTTAAATCGTGGTCAACCGCTCCCATTTTTAAACACATATTTAAAAAGCATTTTTTAATCAACTACTTTTATCACATGAGTGTAAGATGCACTCCTTAGTTTAATGTTATTATGATGGCCCGAGTACAGGCGCGCGCACATGCTTTTGTTGCCTATAATAAGTCCGTGAAAGGTGAAGTGTCCAAGAACAGTACTGTAATAAAAAGTTAATAATTATTTACCGAAGTGGAGGTGAAGCGGCGAGGTAAATATCCACCACTTTCACCGACACAGAGGTAAATAATTGTTTTAGTATATACCACACAAGCTCAATAATTAGCGGACCAAAACATTTTAAAATCTCTCACGCCGGCTGCTCGGAGATTAATAGTACTTTGCTAATCACCTCCGAGTTAATCAATCAGAGCGCACGAAAAGCAATATTCATTCATGTGGTGTATACTAATTGGGCATATGTCACTGATTGGAAATTGATTTTGACCAAGGGTTGGACTGAAATAGACTATCATTTATCTTCTGCCCAGTTGCTGGCATAGAGATAGGTTCCTTTGACCACTACGACCAGGTGCTGTTTTCTAGTTGCAGGTTAATTCTTGCAAAAAATTGAAGAAAAGAAGTTTGCTGCTTCGTCTGATAAGAGTGCCGATTTTGTTTGACATCTGGTCGGGTTTCTAGCTCTGGTGTGAAGTCTCCCAATCACAAAATCATCAACAACCGATGCCACCACCACCACCACCACTTCCACTAATAAAAACAATAACAACAAAAAACAAACAAGCTAACTAACTCAATGACTAACTAACAAACAAATCCCGTATTGTTTTACCAAGGTAAACATTTGCACTCTACCTCCTCGGTTTTGCTTTAGGATAACAGTCCCAATCCTTTGCTTGGTTTTATCAAATCGCACCAGTCCCTGTGAAACAAAACCGACAGACATTTGTATCTAATATTATCTGGCCTCTTTATCATTATAGAATTCAAAAATCCGAACTTCTGTTCCTGTATTGTTGACATGAGCATTCATGTCAAACACAACAGTTACACTGCTGAGTGGTCGATTGCATTCTTATGTTTCTCAAGTGAAGCAGAAAGCCATAAGGGCCGTCCTGTTGTAAAGGAAATTATATTGTTTCGGGTGATAGCACAGAATATCGTTATCGGTATCATCTTTTCCACTGTAGTCGAAGAGCTGAGAATGAATACCTCAAACACAAAGGAAAGTGATGTCCCGATGGGTTTCTAGTGTGTTTTACGGGGTGTGGTGATCAGCCAGACCAATCCGGTATAGCTGAGCTATACACAGCTGGCATAGCTGTTAGATCATTAAGGCACGAAAAGATGAATAATGAATTAATGAATGAATAATGAATGAATGAATGAATGAATGAATGAATGAATAATGAATGAATGCTCGACAAACTAAAATTACAAAACAAGTTAAATTGTGAATTATACACATACAAATATCAAAACCTAACTATTAAGTACATCAAGAGTATGTAAAAATAGATAAAATTACATACAGTTCATACACTGGCACCCTGTGAATTTAACGTTACTCAGGCAAGCCCAGGATGATGTTGGTTTTCCTTAAGGAAAGAAAATTACAGAAAAAAAAGCCCTTACAGTTATTCCTTGGAAGTTTGTATACTCTATCCCTTTTCTGATTGCCAAAACGTCTTTGTTTTTACGTTTAAGAAGTTTCTTGTAGGTCATTCCTTTGGCAAAGGATGCATTCAGTGCTAAGGCGATTATCCATGCTGCATCAAAAGCGTATGCAGAATCCTTTTTCAGTTTCTGTTGATTCTTGCGTTTCAGTTGTTTCATTTTCCTCCAAAAACTTTCAGAAGTCTGCGATAATATAAATAATATGCAATTAATTTTAAAACCTTTGGCTAATGATTGTGATAACGTATTTATCCATCAATCATTATCTTTTCTTGTACATGTGCTTTAAAGTAAGCTAAAGGTTTTGTTGACGTTATCGTTTGAGTACTCTGCTATGAAGACTTCTTCTAAGGACTGAACTTCAGTAGACTGCGTCTTAAGACAATTAAAGGACCTTTATCGATACATCCTTGTGACATAGATAAATGTTTTGGTTGTTGTGTGATACAGTTGTATATGCGTTCTTGGTGTTGTTTGCAGTGAGCAGCGTTTGATTCAGCAGTTGCCCAGACTGAATTTGAGTTAGCCATGGCTGTGTTAAACACTGTCTAAGGCCCGGTTAAACGCCTTACTTCACACGATCCGAATTTAATTACAGTTTAGGTCGACCCAAATTAGTTAAGTTCGCCGATTGAGTCAAATGTCGAACTTAATTCACCCGAACGTAAACCAGATCACGAAAATAAACTTCAAACCCACTTGAGATTGAAGCCGACTTGAAAGTTAACATGTTTATGCGTTTGGTTCGGCTCATCATTGTGACGATCGGCGTTTGACCCAAAGTTTATCTTCAGGTATTATTCAAGCCTTGCCAGCCGTGAAGAACGCTTCAGCCGATCCAAATAAAATCAGTCGAACTTATTTGGGTCACATGAACTTAATGGGCTGAGTTAAGTTCGGCTCATGTGAACATGGTACGGCGTTTAACCCGGTCCTAAATGTTTTGCTTTCACGCAAAACGCTTTTGACCAACTAAAGCTTTCTTTTTTTTTTTATTCAAACATATTTTATTGGCGAAGTTTGCCCTAAGAGAAAAATAACTCATCAAGAGGGCTCACTTCGAAATAACATTAAATACAAAAAAAAAACCATTCATAAAAGCTTTCTCATTCGATCCAATAAACCTCAGTGGATGATGGTTAAAACTGAGAGTTTATTTTGTGAACTTACCATCCCAGAAATGGTTTCTATATTGTCCTGACGTAAATTCGGTTTTCTTGTGGAAATGTACCCATCAGCTGCCCGCTTTATGTCTCTGCTAGAACAGTTTATGGAACTCATTTCCTTAGATTCATCATCAAGTTTTCCTTTTGGGTCAATATCGCCAAATAATATCCAGGCGTAACGCGATCCGTACATCTTCTTTTTGAAAGCCTGTTAAGTCACAAGAAACAAGATAAATACCATGCATGATTAAGACGGTAGTTGTGGCATATATGGGTAAAGTTGAGATTTCTCTTACAAGAACAAGTTTGCTTTTTGCTAGGCCTTTTTTAAAATACGAAGTTAAAGATCTACGGTGAAAAGAAAAGATCAAATCTGAAAATCACATTGCGAACTGGTTGGGATTGCCAACTTCAACTCCATAGTCTACAATACCAAATTTGGAATAGCGAGGGTCGTGCAAGAGTTCATTTAAGCTATTTCAACAATTGCTCCTATGCCATCGTTTGAATTAATCTTTTGACATTGTTGAAAAAGTTGAAAAAGTTGATAGTTTGCTGAAAGTACAAATTTAAGTTTATTCGCCACTTCCACATCTCCCATAATGCATTCTGTTTGCCCCCAAAATTTTGCCTAAGCATTGTTTTCAATTTCTCTCGGGACGATTGTAAATCCCAAGAGCAAAGGAAAACAATGCTTATGCAAATTTTGGGGTCAAACAAAGTGTATTATGGGAGATGTGGATGTGTCGAATTTAAACTTTTATTGAAAATGGCTTCAACATTCTTCTTGTACTCAAAAATGTTGAATCGCGCGGAAGCCCTTTGAAAACTTTAGTGACCATTCGTCATACGTACAAAGGAAACCAAGATCCTGGTTCTATTTCTTTTGCAAAGAGTTATCAGAATACGTTCAGTGACCATCAAACGACTTTGTTTTCACTTGAAACATTTTGTCAACTTCCAATCAAGTTTTGTTCAATGAATGTTGGTCAAATGTTGAAACCCGAGTTTAACGAAAAGGGTTGTGGGGTAACAGTCAGTCGCCTAATCTGAACAACACTAGCTTGTCTATGATATGATCAGTTAATGTGTACGGCACTTCTTCCGCAGAGCAGGTCTCGAGCTCTAAGAAATAATACGATCATGTCCTCCAATGGACTCGTGCCCCTGCGCCACCATCTGGGTCATGTGGATGCTAAGCTAACCTGCATTTGGGACATGACCAATATGCTAAGGTTACAGTGAACTACTGATTTAGACTGTGCCAGTCTCTTTCTTCGCCCGTGATCAGTAGTGCGCATTGCATGTAGTGATCTCCCCAGGGGTCACGAGAACATCTCCTCCTTCCCAGTTCTCCAATTTGCATATTTCATCCGTCCGTTCGCGCGAGTTTAAAACATTATGAGTGCTCGCAGCCTGCTACTGATAAAGCACTGCTCAAAGGCCATGAAAATGTTTCAAAATTCAGACAGTTCTAACTGCTGATGTTTCAGAATTCTAAATCCGCAAATACAAAAGGATGGATTACAGGTTTCTGAGTTGTGGAAACAGCCGTTACTAACCTCACAAAATACACTCCTGGCTTCAACAGTAGGGAACGAACCAATTATAATCCTAGCATCTAGGTACTAATAGAAATGGGGAGAGGGACACTATTTATTATAATACAGCAAGATAAAGATGAAAAAAAATTAACGGGTTAACTAGTGTTAATAAAAAGGAATAAACTTATTAATATTAGACAATATTTGTATTCTGGGTATTGACCTGGATCTAGCATTAAGTGGAGGCTCTTGCAAGAAAAATTAAATACATTTACGTGTGAAAAGATTCCCCCGTTTAAGCCTCGTGTGGAAGCTAGTTCCAGCTCATTATGGAGGATACGAATTAAGTCTTCTGGTTATCATATTTATCAAAACCAGTTTAATATCAAAACGGTCTAATATAACAACGCTTTGTCGCACGTTTCAGTCAGATAAAATGCAAAGCTTTCTCTGCGGCCTCTGCTGTTGTTATCAGCCAACCACGAGTCGGCATTATGCAATATTTCACTCCATTATTGTGGTTGTTTCTTTACGACTGTGCGTAATTTCCTTCATGCTCGACAGATTTCAGTTCTTCTCAAAAGGGACAAAGTCGCTATAAAATCAATGGGGTTTATCGGTTGAAGCTGAGTGCAGAGACTGGTCTGATTGTCTTTTCACGGTTTCTGATCACGGACACTGGAAAATCCATGCACTTGGCATATTGCCTCACATATTCAACTTATGTATAACTATGTTTATTACCTTGAGTTTTTGCATTTGAAAACTGACATCGCCCTGCGTTGAGTAAGCCCCAGTTACAATACTAATGTTGTTGTTCTCCAGCTCAGATTTCAACTTGACCACTGGCTATGAAAAGAAACAGGAACGAAGGAAAATTTTCCCAACAAAACTTTATCATTGGAGACATTATTATCCCTATCACAAACAACTGGATGATTGATGGCCTGAAGAAGAAACATCAACTATGAAATGGCGGAAAATGCATGTCGTTGGGAAGGGTGGTATAAAGACAATTGGTAATTTGAAAACTTAAGGTTTCTTCCATACACACTGTGACGCCAGCTAAAATATCCGAGATAAAGAATAATACGTGTACTGTACCTGAGAATAGACATCTAGGCCATATCTACGGAGTATGGCCACTCTTTGCCATCCATAGTACTTAATGAAGGCAACCATTGCCTTGATGTATGACGAAGAAGCCGGTGTGGCGTGATACGTGTTACGATAGTTAGAAAACTCAAACTTTGTCGTGCTTGTTACATAAGAAACCTGAAGAATAAATTCATATCAAACTAGTGCGTATATATACAGACTTCATTTATGATTACGCAGAAAGATGACTTAAAGGAATGATAGGAAGTTTAGGATCGAATTCTTCTTTATTCAGTTTTGGATTTCATTTCAGTTTTAGACTCAATGTGAAATAAGTTCTGTTTCTAGACGTTAACATCCCACCTATCTTGGAACTATGAGAATGAATACATGAAAATCATATATTTGAACTGCGGATTAATGATTAAATATGTGACTGATCATCGCAGTTATGAGCACTACTTGAGTAGTAGTGAAAATAAAGCCTGGAAAAAAAAAGCCTGAAATTTTTTCAGGCTTTAGTTTCACTACTGCTCAAGTAGTGTTCATAACTGCGATGATCAGTCACATATTTATCTTGGAATTGAAACGAACAAGGTAAAAATAGCGACTCATTGGGAAAGTCAAACATTTTAGTTGATGGCTAACTTGAATAATGTTCAAACCTGCACCAGTTTCCAGTTAGGAGCGGCCTCAGCTATTGGTTCCAGAACTACTGGGTTGGCGGGTCCAAGTAACATCACAGGTTTATTCTTCTTGGTCACAAGGTTGAAGAAGGCTCGGATTGCATTTCCACCATTGATCTAAGAAAGCAACAGTTTTCATTTCTTTCGTCGTTTGTCTCACTTGGTTTTGTTTCTAGCATGTTATTAATCGCGATGTTTCGTTCACTCACTGCTGGTTTTCATTTGGCGGTGGCGTCCATTAAGAGACCATATTTATGGCACCTAAGGACGCTTTGAGACAGGATGGAGTAGACTCTAAGATTCTCTGCGAGTGTAGCCAACTGTATATTGGTCAAAACGGGAGGATCTATTTATAAAGATTAAGCACTTTATTACAATTTAATTTAATGGCCAGTCATAGGATAATCTGTAGAAGTGTTGGAACACCCCATACCAGACAGATCACCAATTACCTAAACCTAAAAAATTTAAGAAATATATAATAATAAAAATAAACAATGATTAAGATTAACTACTGATTTAATAAGAAGCTCAAATTCTAGAATTAAAAACACTAAAGGTGGGTGAAGTGCGAAGGGGGGGGGGGGGTGAAGTGCGAAGGGGGGGGGGAGTTCCACATATGAACAATTCGGTTGGTTGTAATTCGTTTTAAGAGATAACTCATTCGCATGCCTCAGCGAGTAACGGCCTTTGTCAGGGTAAAAACTCACATAGTTTCTCACATTTAAGTCGATGTAACCATTCAACGCTTTATACAAAAAAAAAAGTCATGCCAAATAGGAAGCGACGTTTCTCCAATGATAAAAGACTGAGCTCCTTTAGGTGGTCTTCGTGACAGCCATGTGATTTCTGGATAAATTTCATGGTCCTGCATTGTACTTTTTCCAGCCCTAAGATAGTCTAAAGGCGTAGGGTGACCAGACCACTGAACCGTATTCGAATTGCGATCGTACCAGGGAGCAGTCCACTGGCCTAAAAAGAATAGGCTTTGGATTTGAGCAGATTTGTTGAATGACCTTTAATTGTTGGTCAAAATTTGTTGTGGTCTCAGGAGGCGCAACATTTTGACCACTGTAATGAGGAATATCGTTGTCGATAAGAGCACAGACAACGCTAAGCCACATTCGATTTATTAATTTGATTTCTTCGTGTTTTCTGATGTTTTTATCTGGTCATGCCACATCAGCGTAGCCTTATTATGTAACATGAAGAGTCACCATGACGACGATACGATGACGATGAATCGAATGAGATAAGTGTCGCATTTACCCTTTCAAATGAAAATTGTGGCATAAGTACCCTTTGTAAGTAGTATACTTACCCCAATTGTATTCTCAGCGTCCAGCACCAAGGTGTAATTATTCAAAATATCGCTTCTATCGTTTATTATTTGGATGGCCATTTTCATCGCTGTAAAATATCCAAATTTGTCGCTTTTCAGCTGGGGAACAAATGCGCCAATGTGAATTTCTTGTTTTGCTGTCTCAATAACGCCTCTCGGAGAGTCATTTTTAGAAAATGTTCCCTGGAACAATATTGCAAAGCATGTAACACCAAGGAAAACTCTTGTAACATCCTTAGTCTCCATCTGTGAAATATAACAGTAAATACAAACATTCCTCTTGGTTAAAACATTTTGTCCACACTTAATTTACAGAGAAGTCCTTATTCAAGGATGATTGTTATACTATGATTAAAGGACTTTCCAGAGGAGGGATTAACTGTTAGCTTATAATGCATGGCATATAAAAATAACAACTATAAAATATTTACAAGTAAGTTATCATTCTATTCAGACGCGAGATGAAGGAACGCGCCCATTTAACGTCCTTTTGTGAGGATGTCAGTTGTGAAAACGCTTTGTAAAATTTAGTCTTACTGTAAGAACTTTTCCTCAGAGTTTTGACTGTGCTAATATTTTATGTTGGAAAATTTCCTTAATATATGTTTCGTCTTATTGGCATTTTCCTGCTATTTTCAAGTGATTCAACTACCGATCCACGACCACTGCCGCGAATAAGGCTGATTTCTTAGTACAATTCTTCCCTTCCATTTAGTTTCCAGGTTCAAGGCCCGTATCGATCTGAAATAATCAGCTTGGTATTCCGGATGATAGTCGATAAACATAAGGACAAATAGACTAATATTTTAAAAGAAAATTGATGCTCCATTTTAATTATTGTTTATCCGGGTAAGGTATGGACGAGGTATGATGTTTTCGTCCGGTAATGAAGGTGCTGAAAATTAAGTATCGCTTTTCAAATATTTTATTTATTTAGGCTACGCCAAGACTTTTCAAAAAGTATATTTTTGGAACTATTTCTATCGAGTAAAGTTATCGGATGCCATGAAACATTTGAGGACTATTTCCGACACGTTATTGGTCAGATACGTTACTTAGCGAGAGAAAGCAACAGTACATCCGCTCGAATTTTCTCCCTGAGCTGTTGTCGCCCCGAAAAGTTTAGTTGGCTTGACGTTTTTCTCAATAGCGCAATTTTATTTCTCTGAAAGGGAAAAGACATTGAAACTAATTTCTCCATTTTAAAAAAGATCTTGTCACCATTTACAAAACATCAAAGGCACACAACCCTTGGCTTATTATCAGGTTGTAATTCGCGAACAAAATTAGTTCTTCGGGCTTTCTTAAGGGGGACTTTCAGCGTACAAGCCTGATTTTTTTTTCAGGCTTTAGTTTCAGTACTGCTTAGGTAGTGTTCATAACTGCGATGATCAGTCACATATTTGATCATTAGTCCGCAGTTCAAATATATGATTTTCATATATTCATTCTCAATTTTTTTTATTTAGCCGTGTTGTCGTAACCCTTACACCATTTATAGTTCATGTTCTATACTAGAGAGCTTAAGCAACGACGACGGCAACGGCAACGTAAACGTCATTTCAAAGTATAACAACTCGTTATTGCAGCTCTTTCGCGATTTTTCTGCCAAGTTGTTTAACTTGCAAAATGTGTGCGAACTATCCTAGAGCTCCATTAGTTGGGAAAAAGAACGAAGAATTCACTGTCATACGCTCACGTTCTCCGCAAAACCTACCGAAAATTTGGTCCATTTCGCGTTGTTGTTTTGCTAAGGACGGCAAAGTCCACTGTGACGAACACAGTGATTGTTTGTGCTCATTAAACCTATTGTTTTGTGGCGTTCTCGTTGCCGTCGCCGTCCTCATTGCTTAAGTTCTCTAATACGATAGCAAGTAGGAAACAGCTGTTACACAAACCCAATATGTAATTTTTTCGGTAGCCTTAGGCTTTTTATTCTCATGAAAATAAACGATATTTGGTCTCTCCATCAAGCACACAAATACTATTGTGCCCCCTTAATTTTGTTTTCAGGAAGTTGTGTCCCTAAATATGTGGTTGTATGACGAAAATTCTTAAGATATCCTTAAATTTATGCTACAGAGGTAGGCAGATTCCACCTGCTCGAAACGCTCGATTAGTTTCCAGGCTTCGTCTTTGCACGTATAACGATTGGGAAAACAAACCTTAGCAAAGGTGTTGTTCAAACTAACTGAAGATGTAAACAGGTGAAATATAAACATGTGTGGTTTAACCTAACTACCTCTCTAAGTGACATTATTAGAGATCGTAAATTGTAACGTTGTTTTACCTCCGGATCATACTCTGTACCACCATGATGAAGGAAGGCTGTGCCTCCCGAAATATTGGCTTTAAATATATATCCCTCGCCGTGTAACCAACCTTGCTTCTGTTTTACCGTAGGATTGAACCTGCCGTATTTGTTGGTATTTCCAACCTTCAGTTTCAGTTTCAGTTTCACAACGTTACAATATAATTTATTTATTAAACAATGGATGCCCATAGAGAAACCATTAGGGCTAATAAGAGCTACAGCTACAGTCTCATTAAAAAAATACAACATGTCTACCTTCCTAGATGTCTTACCTTATTGTTGGATAGAACAACAGTCTAGTAATTTTGGGCACTAAAGGTGCACTCGTTTCGACAATTTTTTTTTTAAATGTTGTCTGCTTGGGTTGTCTCTTGAGCAGAAAAGTATTGCTCAGCGATGTACAGTGTAGTTGATTCGCTCAAAACTGTGATCGTGACTTCTTCGACTGTCGAAGACAGACACTCTTGCTACATTTCTGAAAAAACGGAACGTCTCTATTTTCGTACCACCGTTCACCTGTCGGAAATTTCTGTTAACTAAAGCAGGTTGTTGCCTTTTCAAGCTTTTAAAGAAGCCCTAATTACCGTGGATTTTGACGGCCCACGCAGTGGCACTGGCCCAGGAAACGTTCTTAATTTTTTTTACGTCAGAGAATATAAGTAGCAGCACAAATTGGGGGTGCCCTAGCCTGCAGGCTGATGTATCACTAGAAAGGAACTACGAAGAAATTTCTAGTTCCAAACAAAGGCATCCTTAGATACAAAACAGTATACGAGATATTCTAAAAATTTTCTTGCTATATTATTTATAAAATGAGACGTCTTAAATTGTAACTTCCAGTTTTTCCCTACTACATTATTGATACCATTCGTGCCTTTTGCTCTTCCAAACAAGTGTTACAAAACACATAAAACACAAAACATAATAATATTTGGACTGTTTTCCTTTTTGTCGTTAAATAATTGATCAGCTTCAAAATGTTAGCTATTTGCATTTATTAGATGGAACACCTAAACGTTGTATATTTCCTTTCTTCATTTACGTGGATGTAAATGAATACATAACAGAAGGTTACTAAGGGGCGTAGTTCACAATTGTCTGAGTTAATTGAATAGTGATCATCAGGTTTGGTCTTCAGTACCTTTTGGCACGTTTTCCGTAAAAGGCTATTTTCACACGTTGTTTTGTTAGAAGGGGATTAATTTCTTGCTCTTCAACCAGTTTTGCCATGCAATGCATCATTTTAGAGATAAAAAATGTATGTTGTCAATCGAGGTTTTCTTTAAATCGTTTAATGCATGCTAATTTATGCCACTTATGCTGTTAAACGAAAATGCAAGCTATTATCTGAAAAAGACAAACTTTTGGACGAGCCTATATGTGGTGGGAGTTTAACCATCAGGCTCTTATTAAAGACGTGGAACCAATATCACAGTCAGTCTTCATGATGGAAATGTAGAAAAGCGGACCGCTTGTTTTTCATAATTTCACCTGCCAGTTTGATGGGTGAAGACAAAAGAATATCTCTCTGAAACTAAAACTGCATGTTAAAAAATTGTTCAGCCTTTGGGGAATTCAATTATTCTTCTCCTGACGATATTCCAGAGTATCATCACGTCATACTCAGCAGTTCCCACAATCAAATAATCCGTAATGTTTAGCATACTTTTTTTTGTTTATGAACGCTTTGCGGTGCTGATCATGAAATATATTTTGACCACTGACACGAGCAGATTAAGAGAGTAGTACTATATAGCTGACACAAAAAAAGTGTAAAGAAAAGTAATCAGTTGTACAATTCTAAATGTTAATTAAATTTAGTACAGAATTGGACCCAAAGTTCAACGGTACATATCTAACCTTAAAAAAGGATCTAATAATTTACACTCTGGTGCACTTCTAAAAACCGATGGAAGCTGGTGCTTGTCCCAAGATGACCGAACACAGTTTTAGATGACGTGTGTCTGCTTTGATTTAATTTTTAATACCGGAGCCAAAATGTAAAGAGGCAAATTGTACAAGTACATAATTTGTGTAGTTATTTGGTTTGAGTTTCTGTAAAATTGCAAAATATAAGAGCCAATCCTAACATAGAGACTCCGAGTTAATCTCAGGCACAACCCCTCCCCCCCCCCCCCGAAAATTATAAGTGCTGCTAAGGATAAGCTCCTAGACTAGAGGAATATGTAGGGTTCTATGCGCCCTGAATTCTTTTGAATTAAGAAGCGTTTTGATGATCAAAAATGTGACCAATCTTTAAAGTGCCTATGAAGTAATGTCTTTTTTTATTTTTGAGGCTTGTTGTGTCTTGATTGCGAAATGAGAAAAGAAATTTGACAAAGCCAACTGAAGCCGAATTTTTTCGCCCTCCAAAGAACCTCAAAATTCACTAAATGGTGTCTCGTGGACTGGGAACGAATCTTTGCTCAGGACAATGCTGATGACCTATGAAATACCAAAACACTTGTGTCTTCTGAAGCATTTCCTACGTCATTGCTTTGTAATATGATTGCTTAGCCGCGCACAAGATGGAGACACTTTTGGGCGCCAAATTTAAAACTTTCGGTTCCATTTATTCCGCATTGTGGATGTACGTTTTACTGCCTAAAACCTACATATTAAGAATCAGAAAATGATGAACTATCATATTACAACAACAATTCTTTTTACTTCATAGGCACTTAATACATTTTGAGGCAAATGAAATTGATATCACTATCAAGGGTAAAACACTTGTTAAAGCCACAGAGCCTTCACCACAACACTGAAACCGAGTTCGACCACCTTTAAAAGCAGTAGAAACTATGGGCCAGTCTCATCCAAATGAATGTCGTCCACACGTATCTCGTAAGGTGCGCCATCTGAACCGAAGCCTCCGTGCTTGAACATGACTGCGTTGACTTCAAAGGTAAAATAAACGAATTAGAAACGTTACGTGGTAAAGTAAAAGAATATGGACATGGAAGATTGTGAAAGCACAGCTGAGCGTTCTTTGGCATTTTGATAATTACCATGCATGAGAATTTACAATCACACCGACAAGTTGGTGAAAGATGGTTGGAATCTAATTAGCACCATGCATTGTTTTAAACAATCTAAAAAATATAATCTATTGGATACTTAAATTAATCCTTGTGACATTATTTTACTCTTTTGTTTTATGTGACTAGTATTCATCTCGTCAGCTTGGCGTGGCAGTCTGGCCTTGCGCTTTGAATTACGTGTGCAAGGTTAGCGAATCTGATCTCAGAATAGTACAATCTCAGTGCTCAGAGTTAAAGGGCCATTTTCACCCTTGATGCTGATCGCAGTGGGATTATAACTTGTAACTTATAACTCCGAACATACTATAAATGATCATATGATCCTGATACCTCTCGAACAGTTGTATACCAAACGTGATTCCATTAGAAAGGCTCGTGAGTCATTCAGTTAGGTAAAACATTAGAACCTGCATGCCTTAACAAACGCGATGAATGCAATGTTCATTTTCTTTCTGGCTTTATTCTAACTCTTTTTATGTATTAGATAAAACTTAGATCATTTTAGTTGCCTCGTTATTTTCCTGTAGCTTTGACATATCACGTACTATTTCATGTCATTTCCGGTAAATATAAATACCATGTAAACTCGAGTTTTCTTTCAATAAACCTGAAGAAGGCTGGTGTTGGCCAGCCGAAATATCGTATTTATGCCTTTACACGTTGTTTGACCAGTCCTTGCAGTATTTCCTGACATTTCTCTAAGTGTCTAAGGCTTATTCGAGCTACAGGCCCCTAAAAAAATACAGCATGTTCACATGCCTACATGTCTTACCTTATTGTCGGAGAGCACAACAGTCTAGTAATGAAACTCCTAACTTTGGGCAGTAAAGGTGCACTCGTTTCGACAATTGTGTTAAAAAAGGTGTCTGCTTTGGTTGTCTCTTGAGCAGAAAAGTATTGCTCAGCGATGTAAATTTCAAGTTTCAAGTTTATTTCAACTCTTTTACAAGTCGATAATTCTTGGTGGACTGGGCCGATGTAGTGTAGTTGATTCACTTAAAACTGTGATCGTGACTTCTTCAACTGTCACTCTTGCTGCATTTATGAAAAAACGGGACCTCTATTTCCGTGCCACTGTCGGAAATTTATGTTAACTAAAGCAGGTGGTTGCATTTTCAAGCTTTTCAAGAAGCCCTAATTACCGTGGATTTTGACGGCCCACACAGTGGCACTTGCGCAGGAAACGTTCTTAATTTTTACGTCAGAGAATATGTAAGAAGAAGCACAAAATGGGGTACCCTAGCCTTCAGGATGATGTATCACTAGAAAGGAACTACGAAGAAATTCAGTTCCAAACACAGGCATCCTTAGACACAAAATAGTATTTAAAAAAAACGATTTCTTGCTATATTATTTATAAAATGAGACGTCTTAAATTGTAACGTCCAATGTTTCCTTACTACGTTATAGATACCTGAAAAAATTGAAGGAACGAAGGCCAGGATGAGTCATGATAAAAACTTGAATGGACGTTCTCTGGCTAAAAATATTAAAAATTGCAAGCTTTAGACCATTAGCACTATGGTCTTCAACGGGCAAAAAGATGAATGAAGTAAAAATTCGGAGAATATATGGTGAGATAAAAATGATAACAGTGGAGTGAATATTAGGATAAAAAGGTGATAAAGAATTTTTGCTAAAAAGTATGCGATATTGTCCTGGAAGTGGGCAAGAGTTATTGTCCGCATTAGGCGTGATCGAGGTGTGCCAAGATTCTAGAAATTTCCTGATGCGGAGATTTCCTTTGTCAATGATCGACGCATTGTTAAAGTCAATAACGTGGTTGTGAGACCAAGCACGATTGGCAATTCTAGAGCCTTTGGCCGCTGTCTTCATGTTCCTAATATGTTCTTTTTTCCTCGTGGCAAAGGATCTGCCTGTTTCGCCAATGTAATTCCAAGAACAGTTGCCGGCACAGGGGATTTTGTATACAACATCAGGTTGTGAAGCTAATGGGGGTCGTGACTTGTTGTTCGTGCCTTTTGCGCCTCCAATAAAGTGTTACAAAACATAATAATATCTGGATTTTTTCCTTTTCGTCGTTGAATAATTCAGTGAGCAGCGTCAAACTGTTAGCTATTTGTATTTATTAGATGGAACACCTGAACGTTGTTTATTTCCTTTCCTCATTTACGTTATCCAGGAATGTAAATGATTACATAAGAGAAAGTTACGAAGGGGCGTATTTCACATTTGTCTGAGTTAATTGAATAATGATTATCAGGTTTGTTCTTACCTTTTGGCAAATTTTCCTTAAAAGACTATTCTTTACATGTCGTTTGTTAGAAGGGTATAAATTCCTTGCTCTTCAACCAGTTTTTGCCATGCAATGCATCATTTTAGAGATCAAAAATCTATGTTGTCAATCGAGGTTTTCTTTAAATCGTTTAATCTACACTCTTAAATAAGGTGTGTTTCGCTAGCACACCTTGTGAGTTTCCTAACACATCAAGGTGTGTAGTGGTGACACACCTTTTCACTGTTCTATTTCACGGTCTATTAGAAGCACACCAATGCGTGTAAGAAAACACAGAAGGTGTGTAATAATTACACACCTTCTGTGTTTATTAATAACACACCTTAAGATCAGTTTGAACACACCACAAATTAATGAGATGCAAATGTTCTTCAACTGTAGAAATCTGCCAGAGCTATCATAACACACCTTTAATGGCAACACACCTTGGCTATTTTGGTGCGTAATTAATTCAATATTTCCAATATTTTCTAAGGGGTGAACCTAACACATTTTCAGGTGTGCTTTAACAACTCATCCTAAATCACCTAACTTATACTAAGACAATTTTTCTCCTCAGGCTCAGTAAATATTGTTGATTATTAAATTTCCAACCTCGGATAGTGCATTTCTAGCTTTCCGATTGGCTCACTAAATCTCGGTTATCATTATACCGTAGTTTGACCGTATATGGAAAATGATCACGCCTAGTGTTGTCACATCAACTTAATTCCGGTCGTTTTGTAAAATTAAAATAGAAATCAATAAAATTCAGCTGCAATTTCCAAGTATCCATTCCAAACGTTCAGAATTTGATCAGGAAATTTAATAAAGCAATTACGCCATTAGCGCATGTTGGATATGAGATTGTTTATAGCCAACTTGCTGCTATGTGCCTCGTTGGCTATTTACATACCTCTTACTAACCGAGTTCGAGGTCCGTACTGTAAGTTACGGACTGAGTTTTTTCCTGCGGATTTATGGCCCAAGTGCGAAGCGCGCGGGCCATGAATCAACGAGAAAAAACGAGGATCCGTAACTTACGGTAGAGACCGAGAAAACGAGGTTAGTAAGATATTTAATTTATTATATCTCTGAGGTTAATCGGGGACGCGCTTTCAAATTTAGTGGGCCATACAGTAGAATACGGCCTGGAAATTGACCAATCACAGATCGCGCACTAACTGAAAGACCATGTCCAAAGCTGTCTGAGTTATCTTCGCATTTTCCCTTGTACGTAATGGGAACGTTGCAGCCTGGCTACCCGAATCTGACCGTGTTCTATCTTATGCTGTTAAACGAAAATGCGGGATATTATCTGAAAAAGACAAAACTTTGGACGAGCCTATATGTGGTTTAACCAGCCTATATGTGGTTTGACCAGCGGGCTCTTATTAAAGACATGAAACCAATATCACAATCAGTCTTCATGATGGAAATGTTGAACAGCTGATCGCTTGTTTTTCATAATTTTACCTGGCCTGCGAGTTTGACGGGTGAAACTGAAACTGCACGTTAAGAAATTGTTCAGTTTTTGGGGAATTGAAGTGTTCTTCTCCTGACGATATTCCAGGGTATCATCACGTCATACTCAGCAGTTCTCACAATCAAATAAACCATAATGTTTCGCACACCTTTTTTTATTTATTTATTTATTTATTAACGCTTTGGGGAGCTGATCATGAAAGATATTTTGACCACTGACACGAGCCGACTTAATCTGCGATCAGGCGAAGTTTTCTTTCGCGGAGGGAGGAAGGAAAAATGAACATTTAACAATTATATGTTACCAGCAGAGCTGTATTGAAATTTTTGTAATTGCTTGGCACTTCTAGAAAGGTAGAATATGCTCAAAGAATTTTACGAGACTTCACGTTCAGTTTAGATAAAAATCTCAGACTGCGGGGTCGCATTAAGCCTCCATGAAACCCTGCCCGTGAGTTAAGCCACAAAATTTTTCTAAGTGTCCATAATTTGTCGATTTCTTAATATGCCCAAGTTTGCAAAAATGTTCAGCCGCGAAGCAATCCTCCTTACCATAATCGCTTGGCAATTCCAAACGAAGATGTAATACTTTCAGGCAGTCGGAATGAGGCATTTCGCAGAAATTTTATAGAAATTTCTGACTCCCAGGCGCAGTTATGTAGTTTTATTTGAGACCATTACCGGCTGCCGGCCATATAATTATAATCCACAGCGTACTTAAGCTCGCGTCTTCGACCAGCCTAGCTTACGCTCATATAAGCGTTTATAAAGCTATCCCAAGAAGAAATTAAAAGCCTCCGGAATGGCAATCACACAGCTTCAAGCAAGTCCAGCGATGAAAGGTAATGTTACTCAATATATGGGCTCACTCAATCGTAATTTAGAGTTACAAAACAAACAGAAAACTCTTCCTTCGTCTTTGTTAGCTCGCGTGGTAGCAGTTGCTCCGTCGATTCCTCTACACGATGTACCGAATCAAAATTCCTAAGATTGGAAATTTCAAACTGGATTCCGCCGCTAAAAGTTGCTTACAACAATAAATCAATCAGTTCCCATGTACTCACTACTACAGCAGGGCATAAAACATCTCCGAGAAACTTCAACACAGCAGTCGCGAATCAACATGGCGGACGAGACCACTTGATCAGTTACTTTCGCGCATGCTCATTCAGACTCTGCGATGATTGACAGATTTCTTAACTGGAGCGATCATGGGGAGGCGAAAAGCGGCAAGATCAAAGGTGGCTGCTGCCCACCCCCCGGGAAGGATGCTTTGTGGCGAGAAGCCATCGGCGGCAATGTTTGTTTTCAAATAAATTAGTGCTTAGGCTCCAGGCCTCGCTGCTGGCCTCCCCTGGTTGCGTGACTCGTTCCAGCGGATGTCTGGCAATCTCCGATTGTCAGCGAAGATTTGTACGAAGTTGAGCACCCGAAGATGACCTACCGTAGGTCGATGTTATTTTGTGCCGACCCAAGTAAGCCGTTATAATTTATGTCGGCTCACGGGGCGCGGGGCGATTTTGCGGCAGCTTTAACTTACTCTCTTCGAGAATTTTTTCACAAATCCTTGAAGGAAGAGCCGATGGAATGCATCTCAAGGATCGTTTGATTAAAAGAAGGCGTTTTAGCCGTACTTCCCACGAGATTTGGCAAGATCATAGCGTTATTTACTAATTGTCCCGAAAGTGACCCAAAAAAATTCATCGTTCTGACTTATTCTAAAACTCTGTAGCTGTGGTGAGTCCCCTGGAATATGCATATATATGGAACCAACGATTCGGGAATCTAAAGAGAAGGCAGATTGTGCTGCCGCGATTGGGAAGTCAGTCGAGGTCAACAGAAAAATCGAGAAATCAAATCGTGGAAGAACTGTATTCACAAAGCATTTATTTTACGGGCGCGCTTTTTGCAAGAAGTGCTGCTTTATTCGACACCTTTGATCGCTTTGTGATAAAGTAAAGGATTCTACCATTCCACCGGCCAATTTTTTCAGTGAATTCTTTGTTTCTTGACGTTTGACCGCATTAACGGTTGAGAATGATTTAAAAGTTCCTTTCCTTGACGCCGAAAACCGCATGGATTGCCGGTAAAATCTGATTGGCTGACATTTATCGTATGACACAAGATAACATCGCTGTTGACAGCTCACGCTTGTCTCATGACATCTGCCGTTGGTGTTGACAGAACCGTTAATTTAGGAGGCGGCAGATGAATTGACAAGAAATTGTATCAGGCGTAGTTTTTTCCTTCCTCTCGCCGCGAAAACAAAAATTCGCCTGATCGCAGGTTAGAGCCGACTAAGCGAATGGTACTATATAGCTGACAGAAAATAAGTGTAAAGAAAAGTAATCAGTTGTACAATTCTAAATGTTAGTTAAATTTAGCACAGAACTGGACCTAAAGTTCAACTGTATATATCTACCCTTAAAAAGGAATAAAGAAGTGTGACCTTAATACCATAAGGGGTTTATTTAAGTAGATAAATACTTTTCACGTCTAGGTGCAAGCCTTCTTGTTACCATCAGCAACATGTTTAAATATGATTGTTGGCAAAATTGGTTTAAAACGCGGTTTTGTTAAACATCGTCTAAACTACGATTTCTGATAACAGCATCACAGGCCTGTGTACTAAACTCCATCATCATGGTCTCATCCAAATGAATGTCGTCCACACGTATCTCGTAAGGTGCGTCATCTGAACTGGATCCTCGGTACTTGAACATGACTGCGTTGACTTCAAAGGTAAAATAAACGAATTAAAAATGTTGCGTGGTAAAGTAAAAGAATCTGGACATGGAAGATTGCTGAAAGCACAGCTGAGCGTTCCTTGGCATTCTTGTAATTCCCATGCATGAGAATTTACAATCACACCCATAGGTTGGTGAGCGATGGTTGGAATCTAATTAGCACCATGCATTGTCTTAAAGGGATCCTCCGCTCTTACAACAAATTGACGCTAAATTGTTGGCAATAATTACTAGATTTCAACTTTTTTTTAAAATGTGGATATAGCATTTAAGTGTAGGGATATCAATCATCGCTTATTTTGGCTTCTAAATTTCCCGGGCGCGGCCATTTTGTATTTGGTGACGTGTAATGATTGCTCTATTGTTTAAGACAAAGGATTTTCTGCTTTATTTTCTTCCTGACAATAGCTGCCAATAGTTTTCTTCCTCTTGTCAAGCCACATGGTCGACTGACTTTTGAACACAGTATAAAGTGAAAGGACAGGATAAGTGAATGAGAACGTATGAGCATTTTACTTACTGCAAATTAGAAACCATTACCACAATAAATTAATATTTTTTCGCCATCACTGTCATATTATCAGCGAGTTTTATCAATAACTGATCGTTCAATACTTTGTTGTTTTGATTTTAAACCGGTTAACAGATTGTTCCCGGTTTCAATGAAGAAATATGCAAGCTGAATATGTAGTCTTTTACTTTGGGAACCACACAAGCGACAACTTGACGCGATGGACCAGATCAAAACCCCGATAAAATAACTTCCAAATCAAAGGCATAATTTAACAATAGCGCGATTTCAAAGTAAAAACAAATGGCCGCGTTGGATCAAGGGGGAAAATTTGCCTTTAATTTCGCAAACTCAAAGTTAGTATATGCAAGTAATAAGCATTTTATGGCTCCCTTTATTTTCCTGGAAAAGCTTAATATTATTTGCACCCATTTTAGAAGATGGTTTCCGGTAAATATGCTTGAAATGTCAGGGTACAATTATGAGCTTCTTCAAGGCACAGAATACAAGTGCGTAAAAAAAATGACAGGCGACTTTCTGTCATCATTTTTACTGTTCAATTTTGACGGATTACCCCTAGACAAAAGTGGTTCTTGACAAGTAAGACAGAGTACGTACAAAAAGATAATTAAAATGAATGAATTCAGACAAATTACTTGATCAAGGGATTGAACTGACGTCTGTGAGGCGGATGAAATAGGATGTATTTCATAAAAAGCAAACTGCATATAAATTGCGATTGTAGAGGACTAGAGGCGGAGATTTCAATGGAGAATGTACTCCGTTACTGGTACTGTTGCATGAATATTGTGAAAGAGAAAGAAAAGGAAGTGACTCCGTACATAGAACAGTTCAAGATTCAAGAAATTTTACAACTGTGAGAAATAAATTCTCAATGAAGCCAGAGACAAACCAAACATTGTTAAGAAAGAAGAGAAAAATGAGAGAAGGACAAGTCAACCATTGGAACACACATCATCCACAAGACAAGAGCAAACGTTTCCGATTCCTACAGTTTTAAGGTTTCCATCTTAATGCTAATAGAAATGTAAACAGAGTCAGAGTAGTTGAAAGCCATGTCCGGGAGAGTTGCGTTCCATCAACAGATAGTGCCTGAAGGAAGACTAAGTGAGTGTATGTATTAGGTATGGAGAGGACTTGGAGAAGGAAGGATGTGAGTATGCTTTACTTACAAAATTTATCTCTTGTCCATGAATTTATAACCGGCCTTATACAAGTGGAAGGAGAAGGTACTAGGCCCTAGAAGCAGTAGGTAAAAGATTTTGAAAACATATTTCGAAAAAGCCATGCTGGCAAAAAAAATTTTTACAATTTTCTTTCACAAAAATTTCGGCATCCGAGTAGAGCCTTCTGTTATCCGGATAGCAACCAAATTTATTAGGTCCTTTCCTTGTTCTTCCTACTGTTCAAAAAATGTTGGTTTTTAAGATGATCAATCACAGGATGATAAGCAAATTGAAGAAGTCAAGAGGAAGGGAGTAAAAGTTTGTGCTGAAGAAGACTTCAAAGTAGGTAGTTATTTAGTCTACGTGTAGCCGTACCCACCCCGAGGAAAAACTGGAGGAGGGAAAGTCTACGAAAACCTGACTCGAATCGTGTTATGTGACGTCACTCTTTTGCATGAAAATATATAGTAGTTTCTTATAGGTTAATCGCATTGATCAATACTTTCGAGAATACTGATTGGCCGCTCGTTGGTGAAGAAACTTGGCGCGGCGGAGTAACGGAAGCCACACGAACTAAATTGGAGTTTAACGCAGCTAAAGAAAGAAAGAAAGAAAGAAAGAGCAACAAAACGCCATAGCTTTGTTTTTTATTTTTATTTTTATGGAAAGACTCCGCGGGGGGGGGGGGGGGGGGGGGAAGAGACACTCCCTATAATGGCCTATACGATAATGGCCTATAAGAGGAGGCTCCGCCCGAAAGGGGTACCTTTTTCCCGCTTCAGGTATATGAAAGGGTAGGGATTTCGCCAGTTGAAGTATATGAAAGGGTAGGGAATTCTGCCATTTAGGTATTTAAAAGGGCCTTTCATTAAAATATTTCGAACAGACACGGGACTGTATTGTTCTAATGGAGGGTATATGAAAGTGGTACCAATTGTCAATGGATGGTATACGAAAGGGGTACCTTTTCTGTCGAAAATGGTATATAAAAGGGTGAGGGGTCGGACCTCGGGGCGGAGCCTCCCCGTATTAAATGTGTTTTAGTAGCCTCCCCGGGAAAGACTGTCCGTGTTTCATTGCCAAATGGCTATGGAAAAGCCATTAAATTTCAGGCGATGCCAGCTATCGCTTCTTTGGAAGAAGCCGTGTTCTATTTTCATCGTGTCACCTCTGACAGCGCTCATTGAAGATCAGGTCCAATATTTGAATGATCTGGGATTGAAAACGATCGCGCTAACCAAAGATTCGGAAGATGATATCATCTACGAATCATGACTGGTGAATATTCGCACGTGTATGGGTAATGAAACGGTAATGAAGGGACTTGCAGATTGCTCAACTTTACGCTTTCTGATAGCGGTTCCTTCGGCTGGAAAACAAGGCCAGCTTTCTCCAAACTTGCTACATAATTATTTCTAATAAATTTGTCTGCCAACAAATTTAAGCTGATAGTAAGCTTATGTAAACGAAGAATTTGCGAGAGCGATGTTTACATCAAAGATTATTTTCTTGCTTTTGACCAAAAATCGCTCGTAATCCTTTTCATTACGCACCCTTTGACCTTCGTCTAGACGTGTAAACATACGCACTTCCACAGAAAATATAATTTATTTACATAACTTGCATGAATTACTGTGACGTCACATAACACGATTCGTGTCAGGTTTTCGTAGACGTTCCCTCCTCCCGTTTTTCCTCGGGGGTTGGGGACGGCTACACGTAGGCTAGTAGTTATTAGGCTCTCCTCCTTGGGTACAGCACCAATTCTGCGAGTTGCGTTCTCTCTAATTTTCATTAAATAAAGGGGAAGAAGGAACAGAACCCCTGCTGGTCGATTAAGAAAGAACGCGATTGCTGATAAGGGCGATACCACGTGAGATGGTTAATAGGAAAATCAATATGGGCTCCATGTCGTCATAAAAACAATTTACACGAACAATATAAATAACTCCAAACCACAGATTTATTATTTCATTTGGTAACTACCTGCACTGCCCGGAGCATCACACTCTGTTTGTGTAGCTTTGCAGGTGAATGACGTATGTCTCTCCTTTAGAACAGGGCTTGCGCATGTCAGGCTGTGACTTGGGCTCGTGCTCTGGTCACATTACAACCATGCATACTTGAGGCCTGCGTAGTTGTGTTCACATCCTTCATCAAGAACTGGTAGATCTGAACAACAAAGTAAGATATTGCTGAGCCAAACTGGGATAACGGTGTTTCTTACTGTTTTAGACTTGTGAGAATGAATATATGAAAATCATATAGTTGAACTTCGGATCAAAGAGTGAATATGTGAATGATCATCGCAGTTATGACGGAGTTTTAGACTTGGCCAGCACTCGGAGTGAAAGTGTTGATATTATTACCTATTGTGTTCTTTGATGACACGAAGAAAACATTAAGAAACCTGCGTCGAAGTAGGCTAAGTTATTTTAAAATATTACCTTTGGCACAAACACCAGCAAAAGCGTAACCGTGGTGCAAACGATAAGACACAGCGAGAAAATAGCATAAGGAGCTTCATAGTACATAGATCCATCCAGAGCAATGGCCACAATGACACCGATGATCGCCAATACGAACACATTATAAACAGACATCCCAATGTACTTGGAATCATTTAAGGCAGGAATGGTCACATTGCGTGTTTCCCAGGCCAGAAAAAGACCAAACAACAGCAAAATGCCTTTGTAGGCAAACAGTGCCGCCAGAAAGTAGGTCTTGTAGGTGCAGGTGCATTGGAATAACACTGGAATGATGATAGTGTCCTGTTCTTTTCGGCTCTGTGGATCAGAATTATTTTGAATAGTTATGCAGGAGGCAAGATGGTCGAGTGGTTTGGGGCGCTGGATTTCAATGCGATCATCCTGGGTTCAAATCCCGGTCTAGCCACTAGCTGGTGTTGGTCTGGGCAGTCCCTGGTTCAACTCCTCGCTCATCCTTGTAAATAGCGAACTGGTTTGCCTCCGGCCATTTGGGATTCTTATCATGTTATATTTATTTTGATCATTTGTTTCTGTATTTGCTCGGCCCCACTAGCCTTGTGCAAAAAATACTACCGAGGGTAAAGAAAGTTTGTTATTTATTATTATTATTATTATTATTATTATTATTATTATTATTATTCTATGGGCAACGTACCTCACGCATGTTCCTTGTTTCTTATATACTAGTTACGTTTATCATAAAATTTACACAAATCATTTTTTAGCTCTCGGTAATGTTATCACAATAAATTATAACTATATAAGTATAACTTGGCTAGAATTTATGGCTGGAATATTATCATCAAACACATATGACGAGTAAAATTACCTTAGGGAAAAACTTTGGAAACTATTAGGGAACTTTGTTAATATTCATTTGACATTTCTTTACAAAGAGATAAACGACGAACACCAGTGAATGTATGAGGTTTCATACACACTTTGCTAACCTGTATGGAAACAGGACTGAATTTGACATGATTCTGCCCAAACACTGTTTAGTGCATAAGGAAATTGACGCATTGTGTTTCATTAGTAGGCATATCACAGAAAGAAAGATGGAACTAAACTACCAGTGTGAGACTTACCACTTCTTCAAATGTTAGCTCCTCAGCCTGCAAAGGGTCAAAGGCAAGCCAGCAGGACAAAAACACCACATCAATTGCTAATAATCCTGCTACAATCACAAGCAGGGTGAAGATCCTTAATGGCCTGTAGTAACACCACAATAGAATGCTTTAATTGATATACCTGTTGAGTTTTAAGAACCAGCCGCCATTTGTTTTATAAAAAATCTAATTATTATATTAAAAACTCTAAGACAGAGAATATGGCAAAACTGAAAGATAGGAGCCCAAAGAAACTGGTACCGAAAAAAATCCGATCACGTGACTAAGCGAAAATGGCCCGAAACCTTTCGATGTGTTGCAACGTTTTTGGCAAAGCTAACTAGATTCAATGAAACTGTCTGAGAAGACCGAAGCAATATTAATTCTCATTGCAGCTCTGGAATGAATTAAATTGTCAGTGGTTTCTTAAAAGAAATCTCGATCTCTGTTGAAGCTGATGGGACGACTTTAATACAAATATGCGGAATTATTCATTCCACATAGTAGTAGTAGCAGTAGTTATTCTTTGTTTAAACTCGGTTAAAAATCTTCAGTAATAACAATAGTATTTTAATTACAATCATTTGCAAAAATTAAAATAACTATTAAAACTGATTTACAAGATCGCCGAGTGAGAATCGAATGTTTCAAGTGCGCAGCTGATTTCGTTCTTAAACTGCCCAATTGATCTGATTGGCTACACTACTCGCTAGCTATTCTGTGATAGATAGTGAGTAGCGGTTGTCAACAAAATGGCGCCCGTTTCTTCGCGTTTTCGAAGTGTCTTTGAGGAGAATTTGGATAATTTACTTGTTTAGTTTTGAACGACTAGTAGAGTTATACTAAAACAATTAAATTATTCGCTCTCGATTTCTATGCGTGATAGCTGATTCGGGCTGCGCCCTCATCAGCTCATATCACGCGATAGAAATCTCGAGCTCATAATCTAATTGTTAAATATAAAGTTCGAATTCATTTGTACTTTCATTGGTTACGGTGTTGGAATTTGTACTGGTTGATTCCCGTCGAGATGAGGGAAAGTTTTTCAGCTTGCTTGATCGTTGCGTGTTCATTGACCATCCATATTTGTCGCAGCAGTCATATGAGCATGTAGTGTATGTTTGGCTGGCCATGAAAATGCTGGAAAGCGATCTAATATCCGTAGTCCAGTTTTTAACATTAAAAATATCAATTGATGTCATTCAAGTTCTTACCATTTTCTTGAGAGTCTTGGCAGCAGTGAAAATTTTGTGAACGCGCCAAGTTTTGCTGAACATGGCCCCGAACGATAAAGAAAATCCAACAGACAGCACTGCAGTTCTTACCTTTTAAATAAAATCAAATGTGTTTTCATTATCAACAGGAGATTTTTTGTCGGGTTTTCAAAGGATAATTCGCCCAGCATACACTCGTTTTCGGTTGGCTAATGTACAACTTGAACCTTTCCTGTAAATTCAACCTGTATTTTGTCTCCCTGGCACTTCTAGCTTCTAGTTATTTCGGAGCAGGTACCCTTGTTCAAATTGTTAATCAGTCTTTCTTTTATTAATAATAATAATAATAATAATAATAATAATTTAGAACTTATATAGCACATTTTCCATGTGCATATGATCAAATGCGCTTTACAAGCAGATGAAATTGGAATTTGGAAATGTTGGTTTTTGTGGAGAGGGAAAACCGGAGAACCCGGAGAAAAACTTCTCGGAGCAGAGAAGAGAACCAACAACAAACTCAACCCACTTATGACGCAAAGTCCGGGAATCGAACCCGGGCCACATTGGTGGAAGGCGAGTGCTCTCACCGCTGCGCCATCCCTGCTCCGCGCATCTATATATGGGTGCAATAAAGTGTTGTTGTTGTTGTTGTTGTTGTTCTTTACAGTTTATTATCATCAAAGTAGGACTAGGAGAAGCAAAAACTTGTATAACTGTACAATTTTATTTGAACTGTGATCGTCCCTTCGTTTTTCTTGCAAGCGACCTGACTGTAAAATTCTTACATTAGCGATCAAAACACTTAAGTCAAGAGCTTCTTTTCCTCTGTTAAAACATCTTCCATGAACCCGGTCTCTGTGATAGAGAACATAGACTCGTGGAACTGATATTCATAAAATTATAAATAAATTTCGAATCTTGCTTAATTGGTAAACAAAGAAAGTTCATGTACTCACGTTGCAATTAATGCCGAATCCTTTCAAGTCTAGAAACCTCGCATCCAGTCCAAACAGAACAACGGAAGCGTAACACAGAATGCATCCCAGAATAATAATGTTATTGAGCTTTGGCGACGACATCTTGATAATCCTGAACAGAGTAAAATTTATACGTTAACTAGTTAACGGTTCAGGAAACTTACTCAAAGTGCTTTTGTTTCAGCTTTTGATACTGATTCCCAAAAGTAAGCTCGTTACATCTATAACAACTTTTCTTTCAATACAGTAACAGTAATTTATTTACCCACGTTAACGTCTAAGAGCACAAGTGCTCGTTCAATATAGGAGCGTGCATTGTGTCTACAATTATAAAAATTTTCATATAATAATAATAATAATAATAATAATAATAATAATAATAATAAATACAATTTATATAGCGCCGAAATCCTAATGTTCTAAGGTGCTTTACAAACCTTTTACACAACTGGAGAAAAAAAAAAGAGAGGTATAAATGCAAATAGGGTGTCAACAGGGAAGAACCTAATCCTCACAGAGAAGCTGACCCCCAGAAGAAAAAAGATATACATGTGTGTAAATATATAATAATATGTATAAATATATATAACGACTATATAAAAATCTTTCACTATAAAAAATTGCGATAAGATATTACTAAAAAACATGATAAAAAGATAAAAAAGGTAAAAAGGTAAATCGACGACGTTTCGACGTTAACTTAACGCCATTATCAAGTCAAAAAATGATAAAATTTTTGGGCGTATAAATACTAAGAAAACAATAGTTGATTAAGAAGTGTAACAGAAATAAATATCTTAAACTAGACAAAAAGTATAGCACGTATGGAGTCCGTTTGCACGTTGAGATTAGGTTTGAGTTTCTTGATGAAAAGCATCTCAAACACTAAAGAATCAAACTCGCTTTGACATTTCATAACGATCTTGAAAAGGTTTTCATTCAAAAGATTCCTGCCACCGTGCGCTTCAGCGAGATGTTTGCCAATTACCGAATATTTGTGTTCAGCAACGCTTTGGAAAAGGTGTCGGGTTGTGTAACCGACATAATCTGCATCGCACAGATCACATGAAAAATGATAAACAACGCATTGCTGTTTAACAATAGACGGCTTGGCTTCCTGAGGCCTAAAGTCTTGCTCCAACTTTCTACTGACAAAAACTGGCTGCACAGTGAGCCCAATCTTATGACTAAGATCGCGCAAATGTCTCCGAACAGCATTGGCAGAAACCTGATCTTTGAAAGGAAGACTGACTCTAACTATGGCGGTATCTCACTCGCTCATGTTCGCTGAAGGACCAGAAGGGTCTCGAAGAGAAAAATTGGAAATGCCGGATTCAACAAGGCCCCTAGGGTAATCGAGATGACTGAAAATAGAGCTTAATTTGTCACATTCTGCATTAAAAGCCTCCGTCGTAGAAGACAACGCATAAGCGCGATGCAACATTGTTTTTAACATAATAATAAATATGTTTGACATGGTCAAACATGATGATCATTGCAAACTTTAACCGTTTACGGACGCTTTTAATTGCCAACCATAACGAAAAAGTGACTTTTAAAACAAGTAAATAATCGTACTAAAGAATTTGATACATCTCCCAGTTTTGCCCCAAGCGCGTTAAGGTAACTGAGTTCATACCTATTCTTTCCATTGCTGATGTTGAAGTAGAGAAAGCTTAATGAGCAGATGATGCCAATTGTTGCCATTGACCACATGATTACTATGAGTGGTCTAGGACTCATCATAAACTCTAGTATTCTGACCGTGTGATCTTTCGGAGGACGGTTGTCTGAAAAAAAGTTGTATTTTAAAGCAAACGTTGTGTAGAGATAAGAGCCTCATGACCTCTTGGTAGAGGTCAGTAGCACTTGGTAGGGTATCTGCTGCAGTGGCGAGTGAGGATTGTCGGCATTCAGAGGTGGATTTCTAAATATATCGAACATTTAACATTTATTTGCCATCTTGATAATACTTACAACATGTTTCACCTAAGTTAGTGGCAAGGAGACCTCAACAAACCACAAGGTTTATAGAAGAGGCCACATCAAAATACAATATTAGAATAAGCTGGTGCTATGAGTGCGGCATGACCAGATTCAGGATTGTAGTTTTATATTCTAAATTTATTCTAAATTTAATCAATACGTTAGGGCCATTTATACGGGAGAAAATATGACGCGTCTCATGTAAGACGCGACTTAAATAAGACGCGAACTGATCGTATAAATGGTGCAAAATAAGCGTTATGAAGTCTCTGACTCGGGATTTCGAGATAATTGACTTTTTTCAAAATCAGCGACCAAAGGTTACTGTAGCTATGGTAACAGGTAGTGCTTGGAGAAAATAAACTGAGAAAATAAAATTTGATCATAGATAGAGAAGCTGTTGTAGTGTCAAGGAAATTGAAGCTTGTCTTCTATAAGAAACTTTGATTTCAAAATGTAAACCCCAAGGTAAAAACAAAATTGTATCGAGCCTCCATAACTAAACCTTGTAACAGGCAAGAAAAGTAGCTGAAGAGGTAATAATCACTTTATTTAAGTCTCAAGTCTATCTAGCTGAGCACAGATGCTCTACTAATTGGGGAGACTAAATCAAATCAACTCTAAATAAATCAAATGTTCGTTTTTGGGAAGAGGGGAAAACCGGAGTACCCGGAGAAAAACCCCTCAGAGCAGAGTAGAGAACCAACAAACTCAGCCCACTTATGACACCGAGTCCGGGAATCGAACCCGGGACAGATTGGTGGAAGGCGAGCGCTCTCACCACTGCGCCAACCCTTCATCGCTGGGCGGGTATAAATTTTTTTTTAATTCTTTTGAATTTAAAATATTAAGTGAAGAAAAAGGTTCAAACATAGGCTCTGTCTCTTGATGCGGCCCGGAGTTGGGAACGGCGGTGGGGAGAATCATTATCGACGACAAGTTTACATGACGACGCGATACATTCCAAAAAGATCAAGAAAAGACCTGTGAGATTGATCGTTATATGGAAAGACATTACAGCTAAATTGCCAATCAAAGGGGAGGCATTAAATAGCGGTATGGAAAATGGCATTACGTTATTAAACATATGTAAGAGGACAAGTAAGAACACCTCTCTAATAAGAGAACTGAGAACAACACAAGCTTAGTACTAAATAAATGCAACTCTCCGGCGTATCAATAACTATATCAGTATCAATAACTGAAATGTTTTATTTCAATCTTAAGGAACATTCTATTGCTGAAAAGCTGGAGAGAAATATGATTACCTTCCCATATTTTATCTCGCTGTGATTCGAATATGTGAAGTTGACCTGAAAACGTGAAATGTTGACCAATCCTGGTTTCCTTACCTGAAACACCAATTAAGGAGAACTTGGGTAACTATAATGGCTAACAATAACTCACATTTCTTCCTTCTGTACTGAATTTTAGTTTTTCTAAATATTTGGAGTCAAATTACCTTTCCGATTGAATTATATTGTTAAGCAAAAAGCACAAGAGAAACTTCCAACATGTCATCCTCACAGACAACAAAATTTTCAGGAAGGAGACTATGATCATGAGGGGTACACAGCTCTTAAATTAAGGCCGCTGTTACACGTTGAAACTCTTAGCTGAAACTTAAGTGCAACGGCGCTGTGAAACAAGTTTCAGCAGGCGTTGCACCGTGTAACATGGTCGGTTTCGTGAAAAATTTTCAGCTTCCGTTGCGAGACAAGTTTCACGAAAAGTAGAACCGCTTTCTACTTATGCAACGTGTCGCAACGATCGCATGTTACACGGTGCAATGCCTGCTGAAAGTTTCTCATCGCCGTTGCAAACAAGTTTCAGTTAAAAGTTTCAACGTGTAGCAGCGGCTTAAGCATTTGAAGCGCGCGAACCCTGAATGTGATTGGACGAAATATGTTCATGATTATATATCTGATGCAAAGCCTCCTAAATGGGGTTTACAGAAGATCCGTGCGACTACAATGTAATCGTTACGTCTGATTCCTAAAATTAAAACTAAAAACGAATAACAAAAAACAAACTGTACCTCCTCGATTCTGCTTGACGAGAACTGTTCCTATTCTTTCTCTGTTTTTGTCAAAGCGGACGGGTCCCTGCGAAAGCAAGCTAGAACTTGCTGATTTCATTTTGATAATAGAACGCAACTCATTGTTCCTCACTTTTACTTTACTTAGTTTTTATTACTTTATTTCCATCAAATATGTAGAAACAATTTACACAACCCCCGTATAGCATCAGCTAATCTTGGCGGGTATTAGTCTGATAAACAAACACTAAACATTATAAGCTAAAGGATTACATTACCACTACAATATGCATTAGATTACAACATTATAAGTTAAAAGATACATTTATTGTGTGGTTACAAGTTAAAAACAATATAGTTAAATTAAACAACATATAACAATAAAGTACAAGGGAAGCAACCTGGAAAGTAGAGAGGAGAGAACTGTGATAATACAATACAATACAATACAAATTTTATTGTCAACTCCCCATGGGGGCATTTCAGAGACCGTGAATAATAATAATAATAATAATAATAATAATAATAATAATAATAATACCAAGGCTTCGTAGCAGCACGAAGTAAGAAATCGCTTTAATGAACCACACGATATTTTTGAAGTTCATTTTTCAATGAAAACATGTTTCGGACGAGACATCATCCATCGTCAGTTGTACAGTAGAGAATAAAATGAAAATGAGCGATAAATAGTGTAACAGAGTGATATATTGTTAATATATTGCTCATTTTCATTTTATTCTCTACTGTACAACTGACGATGGATGATGTCTCATCCGAAACATGTTTTCATTAAAAAATGAACTTCAAAAATATCGTGTGGTTCATTAAAGCGAATAATAATAATAATAATAATAATAATAATAATAATAATAATAATAATAAAACACTAAAAATGCAAAAAAATTATCGATAAACAAATTATTAAGAACTATTTACATATAAAAATTTATGTGATACATATCTGTAAGCGACGTAAATAGCTATAAGGTACAATAATTACTGGTATTGAATTTCAATATTAGAGAATGGGCGTAAATAAGATAGTCCTCAATCCCAGGTACAGTTAGAAGCAACTTATGAGTGGAAAGAACATCATAATTAAGAAGGCAATTAGCCGACAAATCAGCCAAATAAACAATAATACACAGCCAAGCAAAAATGAAGCACTTACAGTTATTCCTGGGAAGTTGACTGTCTGTATTCCTTTTTTGATTTGAGCAATCTCTTTATATCCACGATTAAGAAGTTTCTCATATTTCATCCCGTTCGCAAAAGAAGAATTCAGTGCCAACGCCACTATCCACGCTGCATCAAAAGCGTATGCCGAATTCTTCCTTAGGCTCCTGAGCTTGTTCATTTCTTGGATGTGGTCCCAAAACTTCTCAGAGGTCTGTAGAGGCATGAAAAATATGCCCATGCGATAGTAAACTTTAAGCAATACCTTACAAAGCCACAGTGCTGCTGGAAAAGTTACAGCAAGACGTCCCATGCCCTACATGGACGACTAGTCTTTTTATCTCAGTTAATAGTTTCTCCATCATAGATCAAGTCAAACTGAATCGAGAAACATCTGCGACAAAATGAAATCACAGACACTTGTATTTTTCTAATACTTCATGATAATATCAAACAATACTTACTGTCCGAGAAGTATTCAAAGTGAAACCAAACATATTTCATTCTGTTTTATAAACTCTTTTCAACAACTTGTACAACTGTCCTCTTTTCAATTTTTCTTTTTAATTCTACTTATCTCATTTTTATTATTACTGTAGTTATGTTTCCACTGTATTATGTTCCTTTTGATTCCCCTCCTGTATTTAATGGTAACAATGAATGTAACATGGAGGTCAACTAGAAAACCGAATGGTTCACTTGGCCATCATACTCAAACGTTAAAACTCATCAAGATGAACTTGTAACTGTAAATATAAGAAAAATTTATAACTTAAAATTGTAATCAAAATAAGCTTAGAGGAAATAAATTGCTGTTGTTGTTGTTGTTGTTGATAAACGTCTTAATTCTTAATTTCCTTGCGGCTTACCATTCCAGAAATTGTCTCCTTATTGTCCTGACGTAAATCCAGCTTGATCGTGGCAATGTAGCGATGAGCTGCTTGTCTTAAGTCGTTACTTGAACAGTCAACGAAACTTTTAAGCTTAGAGTCATCAGCGAATATCTCCTTGGGAGAAAACTCGCCAAAGATTATCCAGGCATAATGCGATCCAAACATCTTCTTTTTGAAAGCCTGCAAAGCCACAAGGAACAGGAATAAGGCAAAGTTTAACAACATGATCATAGGTAAAGTTGACGAGTTTTTCTTTTACAAGAGAAACGTGCTTAATGATCGAGCCTTCGTTAAAGCGGTAAAGCTTGGTTCATTGGCTTGACGAAAGTCGAATCAGACAAATCAGAAGTGAAAATGTTGATTTATGAGCTAATAAAAATAATCATTGAAAAGGTTCGAGCTTACCTCACAGAAAACCTTTCTGGCTCCAATGAAACTGAATTCTCCTATTATTATCCTAGCATCCATTGACTATTTATAAAAGAAAAGGAATTAATATTGACAAGAAGTGAACAGCTGAAGATGTTGGCAGTGAGTCAGACAGACAGTCATCCAGCTTGTCAGTCAGTCAGCCAGGTAGCCGATCAATAGCCCCACTTTTCATCACTTGCAATCAATCAGGTTTAAAATCCTATAAAATAGTACATATGTAGACTAATTTAACCTTATAAAGGTCAAAAAGCCGTTTCTTTTTAACGTTTTAAATGCACTTTACTAGTGTGCTGAGGTTTTTTAAAAATATATCTAATTATCGTTATCACCTTTAATTTTTGCATTTGAAAACTGACATCACCGAGTTCTTCGAAGCCCTCAACTGCGATAATACTAATGTTGTTCTTCGCCAGTTCGATTTTCAGTTTGGCCACCGTCTGTGGAAAAAATGAAGTGACTTTTCTTGAGCTATATTGAATTCAATATTTTGAATTTATTGTTAAACTGAACTTATAATTTCATTCAGTTCATCTTCTATACACCCACAGTTTAGTGGTATGGAAAACAAAGTACTGAATTTTTATAACGTTCGGTATGCTTAAAGAAGCTATAAATTGTTTGATGTTACCATGAATTTTGATAAATTGGTAAAGAAGCTGAGAAGCAGGCGGATAGAAATCACACTTTTTAAACATTTCCAGAGAAAAAATGATGATAAGTCCTTGAAACTGAGAAAATTGTTTGGTTAGACTTTCTCTCACACATATTATGGTACTGGCTTTAGCTTTCTGACAATAAACGCTATTAGACAGGAATTTATACTGTACCGGAGAAAAGAATTCTGGATCGTATTGATGTAGTATGGCAACCCTGTTCCATCCGTAGTATTTAATGAAGGCAGCCTTAGCTTTGCTGTAGGATGTGGAAGACGGAGATGCACGGTACGTGTTTGGATAGGTTAAATTGCTCTCAAATTTCGGCGAACCTGATGAATACGAAACCTGGGTAAACCGGTAAAGTAAAATTTAGGGAACAGTGCAAAGTTGTAAACGAGTTTGGACTGTTGTAAAACTAGCTTTTGTTCGCGCCCCATGCGACACGTGGCTCGACAAGGACTAATGATGATGATGATGATGATGAGGATGATGATGACGAGTGCAAATATGGTATAGATAAGATGACTTGGATGAAACAAATTCATTATTTTCAACGCAAATTCAAATTTTTACAGCCGAGCTTAAGCTTATTTCACTTAAAATAAAAACATCAATAGTCAGTTTGCTATCTTTACTCACGCTACACAATCAGTCTCTTACCAATTATCCTTAACCTTAAAACTGTGTGAAACTGCAATTTCGTCTTTTAAATTGAGTGGAATTTTCCCAGTTTAAAATTGGAAGATCAGACAGAAAATGCCATGGCAACAACTACTTTTATTCCTCTTAGATACGGCTAAAGACTACGATTTCAGATTTCGTCTACTTTCATCTCGTTAATTCGATTAATTGCATACAAGAAGTTAAAGTTTAAGTTGATTTTTATTGACATGCTATTAAATCAATACAGAATTACCTGACCCGCGGGTAACATAGCTATAATCTAGGCGAGCCAGGAAAAGACTGCTAAAATGGCTCTATTGGATAAGAACTAGATTTCTAATATATTCGGTTTTTTATCGGCAACTATGCGATCTTACATAAACTCGTCACTTCATTATAAATTTTATTGCCCCTGAAGAAGGCTGATGTTAATAGCCGAAACGTTGGGATTTGAAGAATATGTTGATAAGAAAATAAAGTTGAGATTAAAACGAGAACAACGTTGAGAAAAGAAAAACAGAGAGAGAGAGAGAGAGAGAGAGAGAGAGAGAGAGAGAGAGAGAGAGAGAGAGAGTAAAAAATGCGCATAAAGAGCTGATTAGAGCATCAAACGAAGACCAAAGGACGCGCTACCTTCTTGTGGTATACAAATATCAAACATAGCACTATTCTCACTGCATAATTAATTAGCTCGTGGCAGAAGTTTTCTTTATGCGTTCGAATTCCCCCGTTTCCGCGCACGCTTATTGCGGTGTTGATGCTTTGCGGACTTGGAGTATACATTTTATCGCCCTGCCTGAAACATGGTCATTTTAACCGTACTCCGGGACGACGGCCAACTTTCGCGACCCGCCCACCACCCCTGGTGGCGGTTGACAGCACTCTACGTTTTATCCTCGTTGCATGCCTATTGCCTCAGCAGTCGCAAAATCTTCCCATAACTTCAACTTATGCGATGAAGTAATGAGTATGCAGTGAGGATATTATACTACTTGAATGACTGAATGGGTAATTAGTGAACAAAGAAAAAAAGCTTCACAGTGAAAAATATTTTGATGAATAACTTTATTATTCTAACCTGCGTCAGTTTCCACTTTGGAGCGGCCTCCGCTATGGGTTCCAGAGATTTTGTGTTGGAAGGCCCCAGCAAAATCACAGGTTTATGTTTGTTATTAAGAAGGTTGAAAAATGCTTTGATAGCGTTGCCCCCACTCGCCTGAAAAACAAAATAGGATCTTATTTCACACATCAAAACAAACACTTTTGCAGTAATTTCAAATAATGATTGTTATTAGTAGAGTATAGAAGTAGAAAGTATAGTATAGTATAGTATAGTATAGTATAGTATAGTATAGTTGTACATTTATAGACCTTTATTTGTAATATTATTTTTCCGGTAGTTTTTTCTTCCGTGACTGACCTGTAAACCAGCTTTATAGCTAACTGTTAGTCACGTTAATAAAGTATGTATGTATGTATGTATGTATCGTGTAATTAAGATTTAACTAATGTATTGACTACCCCCTCCGACCAAAAAAGAATAGCTAACAGACAGCAGGCGAACCTCTTACACAGTAATTTTTAGAGAGTTATTTTAACTCCAAAAGTGGAGTTAAAATTTTAAGTTAAATATTACCCCTTTTTGGGGGTTATTTTAACTCCTTTTTTTAACTCGTTTTTAAGGGTTATAATGACTCCAGTGTGGGAGTCACTTTAACTCTGCAAAAGGAGTTATTTAAATTCCATAAGGGAGTTACTGTAACTCCAAACGTGGAGTTAAAATGTTAGGTTAAATATAACTCCTTTTGGGGGGTCATTTTAACTCCCATTTTTAACTCTAATTCTGGAGTTGTGTTAGCTCCAACAAGGGAGTCATTTTAACTCTGCCCCATAAAAGAGTAGAGTTATTTCAACTCCATAATCAGGGTTATAGTCACTCCGGCATTAGAGGTAAAGTAACTCCAGCACAGTCACCCTATGTAGTTTTAAGATGAAAACAAAAGATCACACAAATTGACTGTAACATGTTTAAGTGTCATTGTCAGAGAAAACCGGGCACGAGCAAAAGATCGAGGTCGGCCGTTTACCTCCACATTTTCACAGCATAACACCTACCTGAAAAGAGTAGCAACGGTCATATTTGCAGATGCAGAAATTCTTTTTTCTTCGAGATATAAATATTCCCTGATTTTGGGCCTTCCAGCGGCCTAAAATAACTGAAATTTCAGTCAAATTTTGATGGGCCTAAAAAACACTTTGTAGGACCTCCTGAAGATTACATATTTTTTACTTAATATTCATTCCCTACTAAGTTGCTCAGGATTTGATAAATCTCTGTCGCTTAAAAACTATGAGTTTTACGTCGTGTTGAAAAATAGCGCTGAATCGTTAATGAGCTTGACTTGAATTTTTGTGATTTTTGGGCGGCCCTTTCGTAAAAGTGCGGCAGTTAATTTCGAAAGTAAACCTCCGCTCTGATAGCCTATTGTATTGTTATGAAAAACCAGCTGAGTTAAAATTGGTATCTGGAAGCAAATTGATTTAAGCCGCCTCGGAAGAGTGCTACTAAAACTGTCCGCGAAAAATATTTCCCGCCAAATTCTGATTACAGGATATCAATATGCAGTCATACATCGTGCAATTGTAGTCTGTAACTCACTAAAAGGGCCGCTCAAAGGCAAATTCGTTTCTTTTAGGACTTCGTGATCAAGTGTTTACATTGTGGTTTCATGTTTACCATGTTGAAAATCTGATAACCTCTAAACACCTCAGCTGGATTTTCCCGCGAAATTTTTACAAGCTGAATAGAAAACTGGAAGGCTTGCGGTTCTGTTTGTTACTCTTCTCACTGTTCAAAAAAAAAAAATAACAAATAAGTAAATGAATAAATAATAGAGGCAAAAATGTGAATACAATAAAAAAATATCCTTATTTGGCTAAGACACAGACATTGGAAACAGTTTGTTTGCATGGGCTGTCCCTTTGGTTTCTATTCGTTCCACGAGATATGGCTTCTCACGTTGTTAGCCTTGAAGTCAGGAGCAAACGTAATCGAGCAAAGCGAGGTCTGCGAATTAGAGTTTATTTTTACAAATAAACAGTGCAGATCTGTTCTAATTTATTAGGTAATGAATATGGGTCTTTACATTCAGTCCTTAGTAAAAGCTTTGACCGTTTAACTCCCTTCTGTTGTAACCCATACTTTATTAAACTGAAGAATCATTAATTACAGCTTGTATTTTTTTCCGCTTGGGGAAGAAGATTCTTAACCGCGGGTCGATCTTAGCACGTGTTTCTAAACAATCAAGTTATATCTGATACTTATTCTCCCGGATATGGAGGGGGTCAGGAACTCCCATGTAAAAGTGACTGGGTGATTGTACAGGGGCGGATCCAGGAATTTTCTTAGGAGGGCGTGCACTCCTCCTTTATGTTTTTTTTTTTTTTTTTGCAGAATACTAGTTAGATCCTAGACCTCCCCCTGTTGTACTAACTATTCAGGGGTAGTACCACGAGGACGCTAAAAATCTAACATGGACACCCTGTAGCTAAATGAATCCAGTGGTACCTATCAGGGTTTTGAACAAGACAAAAAGTACTTGCTTACGGATTGGTTTCTCACTGGGGTGAAAATGAATGTTAGCCCCGTCCTGAAAACTGCAGACTCTAATTAACTCCACGAGGCTTGTTTCGAAATTTTCGAAGTTTAGTACGTCTGACCAAACATTTTACCATGGAACTAGTGCCAACTCAGCCAGTACGCACAAATTCTCGTGATAAATAAAAAAGTTATCTAAGCTGAAAAATTATCTCTGCACCGTTTCCATGTTTGTCCAAATGCAACAGAGCGAAAATTGGCACATCTTCGGGCTTCCGAAGAAAATACTTAGGCCGTGTGCCTAAGCACTATAAGAATGAGCATTATACCCATATTTAGATCGATTACGTCATCAAAATCGAGTACGCAACTATAAACGGATAACGGGCTATGGTGTTACTTCTGCTAGGTTTTTTGGCTGTTTTGGGTCCCCCTAACCAATGAGAATCCCCAGTCCAGTCTTTCCTCTCCCAACTGAATAAAGATGTCGTCAACCTGCGCAACTTGGGCGAGAATTCCAAGAATCGCCGCGATCTCAGAATACAAGTTCATCATGTTTAGGTTTGAAAACATATGCAGGTTTTCACATAAGCTTCCAGTGGTTCAATGAATGATTTCTTCCTTGCTTGTGACCCGGTCACCGATAATTGTAGGCTTTCACAGATTTCTTTTAGCTCGGCTATTTTTAACATGTGTAGTTTATTTGCTTTCGACAGTTCGCAAACATTTCTCTTCCCGACTTCAATGGGATGGTACGGCACAGTCATGTCCTGAAGTACTGCTCGGCGTAAACCGTCAAGGGCAATTTCGGATTCCAGCGCTTCAAGGTCTTCCTCTAGAATTTCGTCGTCGGCTTCTTCTGGCACATCCTTTTCTGTTTGCTTTTTTCGTTGTATTGCTGATAATCTTGAGAAAAAGCTGGTAATCTGCTGTGTCGTTCTCCACTCCTCTGGAACGAACAAAGAACGCCCACTTACGTCCTTGGCTAACTTCATTTCACGGGATACCTGGGCTGGATCCGCCTTAAGCCCACTTCTTGTTCCTGCATCAAATTTATGCATTAAATAGTTTTTGACATGATCTTTCATCCTTGATGACTTTTTGGTGGTTTTGAGGGCCCACCCTATTGATCGCCTGTATATGCTAAGTGAAGAGGAGGGCTGGTTATAATGTACAGGACCTGAGTCGTGGTCATGCGAAGGCACGTTCATGCCAGTTACCTTTTCAGCCCACTTCTTCCTGATGGAGTCATAAAGCGATTCAGATTCTAGCTCTCTGACGTGCTTGCCGGAATCCATGTGAGCATCAGCTTCTACCTCTGTCTTAAATGTGAGGACACATCCTGACTCACTGCATGAGAAAATTTCACTGCTTGGCCTCGCACTTTCTAGGACAGTGCCCCGCTCTTTCGTTCTGGGACTGAACGGCTGGATTACTTTCAGGCCAGTGTCTCCTTGCTTTTCAAAACTAAGTTCACCGTATCCAAGAAAACGCCCCTGGCCAACGTTGTAGGCTCTCCAAGTACGGATTCCATTTTCCTCAAAAGAGAAGTTGTTCAGAAGACTAATACCAGGTATTTTGTTATCCCTGCCAGTCTCCTTGGTCGTGTCGACTTCCACAACAGCTGCCCTGCATCCCTTGAGTCCGCCATGAGATTCTAGTGCTTGTTTCATGTCCTCGGCTGTTATCACATCATGCTTCTCATTCACCCATCTCCTGATGTGTGCTTTCATGGGTGCCGTTTTTTCGATCACATATATCTTTACCGGCTTGAGGATCTGAAAAGTGGTAGCGCATTGGTTTTACACTTGTCCTCTCCCCTTTGTATGGCAGACTGAGGATCAAGGGCCCATTGTGATAACAACCAGCGTTGTCTGATCGCAGGAAAGCCTTATTTATTGAAGGGTATTCAAGCTTGATGGTGTGAAGTAGATGTTCAATGACAGACATCACAGCGAAGCTGTTTTGATTGCAATTGTTGAAGAGATGCACAAAGCACTCCACTTCTTATCTACCTTCATCTTGTAAGTGTGTTATGACTGCACTTACATGCCAACTCCTACCGCGCTTGCCAAAAAACTCAGACATCTGTTCCCGGTAGTGCTGGGGTAGATATTTCATCGCCCAGTCTATGATAATCAAGCATGTTTCTTCATCAAGTTGGGCGAGGGCATCTTGCTTGGCTTCCTCTTGATTTAAAGAGCGAATCAAATGCGCTTTCCAAGCATGAATTGCTCGAGCGCACTCCTTGCTCTCAAATTTCATCCTAGCTCTCTGATCCTCGGTTATTTCTATCTCATCCAATTTCTTGGCAATTTCATCCAACCCACTATCGCAGGAATCGCACCTATCGCAAAGGGTGTCATGACGGTGCTGACATTCTTCACGAAAGGCGGGATTGGCAGGATCACTAAGAGCATGTACAGTACAGTGGTCGCTGCTGTTTTCGTTTCTACCAACGTGCGCCTTGAAATCGGTCTTAAAATACCTCTTAGCCTCTTTCATCGCCTGTTCTATTATTTGGCCCCAGTGCTCCTCTCCGCTATTCTCTACTAAAGTTTCGATCATGGACAGTAGATTGTCGAATGCTTCAGTTCCTTCGGCGGTGACGTTATCGAGGCCATGTAAAGACTTTTGCATGGAGGCAGAGCAAATCTCGAGCATTCTAAACAATGAACGTTCGCTCGCTGGTTGAAACTCATGATCTTTACAGTAGCTCACATACTGGCTTATTATTCGAGAAGGGATCATTGTTCGTATAACAGCAGGAATAATGATTCGCTCACCAGAGTCGAGCTTAAGAGCTTTTGTCCCAAATGCAACATCTTGAAGTAGACCTGGACGCGAAATGAAATTTATGAAGTGATCAACTTTGACGGGGTCGATTCTTGTTCGGAAAATCGGCTTTTCTGGAACTGGCTGCCCTTTCCCTGCTTCAATAGCGTGCTGGCGGGCCTGGTCAATTCTCCATTTACTTAATCCAGGAATTAGTCTCTGTAGCTCTACGTGGCTTAAGTCATTTGCGAAAAGTGATAGGATCTGACGTTTGGTTTGCCAAGACTCTGCTTCATCATGCGCTTTAATCAACACACCGATAAGCCCACTGCTTATGTCGAAATGCTTCCTTTTAGATAAATCACCATCTTCGCTGTCAATTAAATATTCACTTCGGATAGAACTCCAAAGTTTGTTTTCCTCTCCTGGGCAAATTACCGACAGTGAGGCTGTTACGGCTTCCCGTGCTTTGCGCGTATAATACTTCTGTTGTGTGGATGAAATGTCATCCCATGAAGTATTTAAGGTAGAACGTATAGGACTAAATCTTCCACCTGCCAGGTTTTCTAGAACATCATTAAATGTCTGCCGTCTCTCATTTTGGAGTTCTCTTTCGTCGTACCAAATACTAAGCTCCTCCTCAGGTTCAGTACTCTGGGAAGCCTGTGACGAGAGTGATATAGTCTCATCTACGTGTTCCCTCTCTGACTGAACATCTTCAGCCATTGTAGTGTCGTGGCTGGTGGATTCGGGGTCCTCGCTTTCAATGTTAGCTGGGCGGACTAAGCTTTGCACTGGCGTTGAAAGCACACCGAGGTCCTAAAATCAAATGATTGTGTGCATAAAGTAACCATATAGTAGCAGTTCTCAGTCTCCTAGCCCAAAATTCTACAAATCCATAGCTCAATACAGAACATAATAGAAACTCACGCACAAGTATATAACGGTAGTTGTTGCAAGCTTATACTGTCAATTTCTTGCTTTATAAGATTCTGCTTCGTTCAATCCTTATACCTTCCTTTGGGCAATCCAGGGCTTTTCCGTTCTTAGGGAACAACTGCGCAGCAGCAATTTTAGAATAGTTTTTCTTTTGCTATGACTACCACGTCTCAAATTGTTACGTCCTACTACTCTTGCTCCCCTTTTAGTATCTACGTGCTGAGGTTGCATATTTAGCATATATTGTGACTTCTTTCTCCTCGGTCCAAATTGAAGAATATATGTACGAGTACGTAATGATAATAGAGGATTACAACACCCTAACTTCACTGAAAACGTCGTCGAAGTAGTAAAAATGCCGCCAACCTTTTCTACACCTTCATCTTGGTTAAAATCACACTTTTCACGAGTCTTGTAGTGTCCCAACCGGCAACTTGTACAAAGAGCTGTTATTAAACAATAGAAAACAGAATCAACCTCGATCAGTCCAACTGAAATTCACTAACTGCGTGGTACTCCTACCACCCCCCCCCCCCCCCCCCTCAACAAGCCCCCCTCCGTTTTGAGTAATAGAGCTCTGTGGTAAACATTAATTCGATTAAATGGTCTTTTTAAATCAATTATTGTTAGTGGTGCACCCCTCACTAAAAGCTACAATTCTAAAAGCACGAATGACCGAAATTTCCTGGGATCTAGGTATCCCTACCTTATTTATGAGTAGATGTGGATGCGCGATTTATTCTAGCTGGGTATCGTTGTCATTATCAGCAAAATGTTTACTCATGAGCAATTGTATAAACCCTCAAATTTTCATTCGCAAGAGATTAAAATAAATTAGGATTTATATCGCTTAACCCAAAGCGCGTTTTTAGCTTAAAGATAATGTTTGCACATCTCGTTAGTTAGCGGCGAAATAGGTGTATTTGTTTACACAATGGGGTACCTTGTACCTTGTACCTTCTAACGCAAATAAAGTTTCTTCGCGGAAACCGTGCCTTCTGTTCTGCATGTTTTATATTTCTGAATGCTGGCCACTTTACAAAAGTAAAAATTCAGATTAAATAACCAAAATTGCGCCAAAATACCGTCGTAGAGTTATTAATTCTCGAACCTGAAAAAATGTATTAGCTGTACGCATCGATATCAGCTGTTCACGCTGAAATGAGAAACAACAAGCCAGAATGGACAAACCTGCGCCAATAGGGACCACAACATTGAATGCAGCAAATATCTCCGCTGACATACCAGCATTCACCCGTCGAGGATGATTTATTCGCTTCTTCAGTCCCTCGTGGGCTGGGTAGCTACAAATCTGCCCTTTACGACCAGGCCAATCGGTAGTCAGGTCTTTCCTATGCTGAGGGCGAATTGTCATGGCCTGTAGTTGTTCATCATCTTTAATTGTGCAAAGACCGGCACGGTTTAAAATTAACTGTATTTCGCTGACCTCGGTCTTCCCTCGACCACGTTTGCTGCTAATCCCCAGGCTAACAAGGTGAGAGGTCATATCACGTTTGCAAGCCAATAGTGGAAGCATAACTGATCCGTGTCCATCTTGACTGCAAGGCAACTGCTCAGAACCAAATGAACAATTCATTTCCTTAGAGCTAACGAGAATAAATCCTTCTAACAAAGTTGAACACCTGTTAACCGACCTTTCATTACGTGACATGTCACGCTTTCGCTAAATATAGAAACCAGATGGCCCATGTCAACAACCTGTTTTCAATGCCTGCGTTTTAGCCAAATAAGGATATCATTTCATTGTATTCACACCGTATCATCACTTTGCCTTCTACTATCTTTTTTTTTTTTTTTGCAACAGTGGAAAGAGTAACAAAGAGAACCGCAAGCCTTCCAGTTTTCTGTCCGCTTGTGTCCAACTTGTAAAAATTTCGCGGGAAAATCCAGCTGAAGTTTTTAGAGGTTATCAGATTTTCAACATGGCAAACATGAAACCACAATGTAAACACTTGATCACGAAGTCCTAAAAGAAACGAATTTGCCTTTGAGCGGCCCTTTTAGTGAGTTACAGACTACAATTGCACGATGTATGACTGCATATTGATATCCTGTAATCAGAATTTGGCGGGAAATATTTTTCGCGGACAGTTTTAGTAGCACTCTTCCGAGGCGGCTTAAATCAATTTGCTTCCAGATACCAATTTTAACTCAGCTGGTTTTTCATAACAATACAATAGGCTATCAGAGCGGAGGTTTACTTTCGAAATTAACTGCCGCACTTTTACGAAAGGGCCGCCCAAAAATCACAAAAATTCAAGTCAAGCTCATTAACGATTCAGCGCTATTTTTCAACACGACGTAAAACTCATAGTTTTTAAGCGACAGAGATTTATCAAATCCTGAGCAACTTAGTAGGGAATGAATATTAGGTAAAAAATATGTAAACTTCAGGAGGTCCTACAAAGTGTTTTTTAGGCCCATCAAAAGTTGACTGAAATTTCAGTTATTTTAGGCCGCTGGAAGGCCCAAAATCAGGGAATATTTATATCTCGAAGAAAAAAGAACTTCTGCATCTGCAAATATGACCGTTGCTACTCTTTTCAGGTAGGTGTTATGCTATGAAAATGTGGAGGTAAACGGCCGACCTCGATCTTTTGCTCGTGCCCGGTTTTCTCTGACAATAACACTTAATTCAATCAGATTTCATTTTCTTATCTGAACACCAGTTTCTTACATACTTTGTATTATCTTTGACATTTGAAATGTAAATTTCTAATATGATTGTATTGATAAATAAAGAATGTGCAAGTATGCATGATTAAAACATTTAAACATGACAATCTTTCCAGGTATGAAAGTCAAATTTGAAGAACATTTGAATTTAAACGACTATACAACAAAATTCAATCTGTTTGTTTGAACACAACTCTATCTTTTCTTTAAAAAATATAACTGGCTTATAATTTAATTTTCATAAGGTTCTATCAGGAACAAGATACACATGGTATATGTGTACATTAAAAACATTTTAAACTTTGTTTTTGGCTGAAGCCTTAACAGGACACTATCACATTAGCACATTTGCCAGTTACTCAAATTTGAACTTGAAAAATTCAGTTTGATGTGCCAAATTTAAAATGGCATGGACACGTTGGCGATGGTTATAGTAAAAAGTTCAGAAACTCTGAGCAAACATGAATATTGGATTCAACTCATGACAGTGGCCCCTTAAAGAAACACAACCTCGTTCCCAGGGTCTCTCCTCTTCCCGCCCCCTGGAGCGAGAGAGAAGAGACCCTGGTTGGGTCTGGTCACGTGCCCCCCAGAATCTGGGAGATTACAAATAAACAAGTTGAGGGAGGGGCGGATTAGTGTGAAAGTTTTCTCTACTGAGCCTAGGGGAGAACGGAAATGTACGGAAAGCCATCGAAGCGTGTGAGCACTGTTGCACTGTTATCCGCGAAGCATGGACCATGTCAAGTGGGATAAATCCTGATAAAAGAACGACGTTGCCTAAAGAGCAACTTTAATCAAGCCATTCCCGGCAACAGAGGAGATCCACAAGGGAGGATCGAAACCACGGTCTTGCCTGTCATTTCATGGGGTACTCAAAACACAGCCAATAAACCGGCATTAACAAAAGGAGGAAACTACTAAGAACCACAGTTACAGAGCGGAGCGAAACGATCACAAACAAAAACACAGCCGTAACCAAAGCTAAGTGATCAATTTCTGCTGTGTAGCTCTTTTAGAAGCTACAGTGCTAAAGAAAGGATCGAAAGACAGATAGCCGTGATAGGAACACTGAACATCTTGATCTTGCTGCCGGGCCCGGCAATATAAATATGGCAAGATAATCACATGACTAAAAACGCTATCCTTACAAACTTAAGATAACAAGACTAGCTGTACGGTTAACGGACGAACTGAAATGTGCCAAACCAAACGCCTCGAAGGACATGAAAACCACAGTTGCTAAACAGAAACAACACGGGTTCCAACAAACAGGCGTTGATAACCCAGAAATGACCTTTGAGGTCAAAATATCGAAAATACAAAACACTAACATCCTCTGAATCATCATGTTAACCCGCTGAAAACATACACGAAGCTAAATCGGCCAAAAGACGGCCAAATGATCAATTCTCTGTTGATAAACCAAACTTCACCGACGCAGCACCACAGACGCCAAAATTTTGCATACTACGAAACAAAACAGTCGCTCATTTGCACAGTGGTAAACACAACGAGCATTTTGTCAGCTGAAGTTTGTTCGAAATTTATATTTTGCTCGAATTGCAGCGGCTCGGAAAGAAGAAGAAATAAATCAGCTATATTTTTCAGAGGCTATCGAAGATCCAAAATCTTTGACCGTGAAAATCTTCGGAGGCGCTTTTCACAGGATACGATTATCATTCTTCTCATATGTACCACACCACGTTGATTTGTTACAGCATGAATTCGGATGCGTCAAAACCAAAGTGTTAGCGAATAAAAGGGAAACTTTTACACAGCAACCATGAAGAGTTCATGGGCATATTAGGATTCTTATATCTTTCTCATATGCCGTCTCAGCCGGGTCGGGAACACGCTATTCTTATCAGATAAGACACTAACTTGCGGTTGCATTTCGCATCACTCCATGCTCGCCTTTCGATACTAAATCAGCGATGGTGATCGAAAGCTTTTTGAATATCAGAGAAATAAACTTTTTAGTTCCAACGGATGAGAGTTGTTTTGAAACCGATGACTTTCCCAGAACCCAGTCGATCGGCAGACTCCATAAAATTGTCAGCGAGTAGAGAACACGAAAGCCTCGCTTGGATTGTGACAAAAGGAACGGCGACAAAATATTGAGATATAAGGACCCCTCCCTAACGTCTTCAATTGTCTCAGACACACGTGACCAGACCCAACCAGGGTCTCTTCTCTCTCGCTCCAGGGGGCGGGAAGAGGAGAGACCCTGGGAACGAGGTTGAAAGAAACATTGAAATTATGAGAGGGCAGAGGTGAACTTGTTCACCGCCACTCTCTTTGTTGCTTCTTGGCGTCTGTCTTCACAAAATAGAAATACATTGCCACACTCGGTGGGGTATATATTTAAATATTTAACAAGCCACATGAAGCCTAGCCTGCGTCGCAGACGTTAACAAACCCCGGTTAGTACCGTCTGCGAAGCAGCGCCAAATTCCTTGTTCTGTACCAGAATTTGAGTACGCGTTATGATTGGCTCGTCAACAAAAGCCTTTGTTGACGAGCCAATCATAACGCGCACTCAAATTCTGGTACAGAACAAGGAATTTGGCGCTGCTTCGCAGACGGTACTAACCGGGGTTTGTTAACGTCTGCGACGCAGGCTACATGAAGCCCCACTACAATGCCACGTTGCTTGTCCCCAGAGAAATCACTTCAACTCCCTCCAATGCAATACACAGCAGGGCCCAGTTGTTCAAAGCACGATTAAGCTATGTAATCACGGGTTAGAGCAAACTTTGAGTACAGTCTACATTGTAAATACTGGTAATGTTCAACAAAAACATTTCAAAAAGACTTTCATCCTTAAGTTTTGATTGGAATTTAACTTTACTTTAAGCGTACAATTTGATTTACTTAACGAGTGAGATTAAGACTTCAGTTAACTCTTAATCCTGGGTTAGCGTTAATCGTCTTTCGAACAACCGGGGCCAGGTCCTTAAGTCATCAATGCCTATAATCCTTGGAGAGCTTTGGTGTTCCTTGTTTCCACATCAATGGACTCTACATACATCCTACAAAAATAATGTATTCAGTACTTGAGTATCTAGACATCAGTTTCAGCATGATTATCTTTTTATGCAAATGTCTGCATTGTAAACCCCAGATATGAAATTTAAAAGTTGTCATTATTCCTCACTGTTGCATGGTCTACCTGAGGCAGCCATTATTAGTGGTCGTCATGCAACGGTACTCCCTTAGTATTGTGTCAACCACTAATAATGGCAGTTTGGGAGACTGCACTGTCAGAGTCACTGGTACGTAGATGTTATGATGCAAACAAACAAAACCGCCATGTCCATTTCAGCGAAAAAAGAAAAAGGCAACTCAAATATATAATCTGCTTTCAGGAAGTTATGATCACCCATTATTATTTTAGAGGAAACATTTACTATTATCCTAAATAGTTGGCAAAGAATTGATCAAACTCAGCCTTCATGTTAAAAGAAAGGAAATATACACATTTAACTATACAAGCTTCCGCCTCATATCAAAAAGACTACAACTTGTAGTTTGTTCTGTGTGATATGAATGAAGTTGCATGAGATTACAAGTACATCTTGAATGTGGGGTGCTATATAAAAAACACCTAGTCAAACACTCAAATAAATAAATCTCACACAGCCAAATGGCCCTGAATAAAGTGAATAATAATAACAACAATAACAACAGCAACAACAACATAACAATTAATTCACTTGTGGCTGTGTTTAACAGGGTTTACTGTCCAAATTTAGCAAAACCCAAATAAAAATATTTCAATTCCTGCATCCTGAGAAATATTTCCTGCACAGCAAGAAACAAGGTATACAACATTTTCCTTCATTAATATTCTTTGGAACAAATAGCCATGTTTGCCATCTAACCAACAAGCACAGCATTTGTAGTTGAATTATGAAAGATTCATTTCTTTGCCATTTTGGATTTGTAGCAGACTTTTTTCAAATTATTAAGATGTATGCTTACATCAAATGAAGAATGATCCTCGCAGTTGTGAACGCAATTAATGCAATTGCGAAAAGAAGCCTGAAAAAAATTCAGGACTTCAACGGGGTTTGAACCCGTGACCTCGCGATTACCGGTGCGATGCTCTAACCAACTGAGCTATGAAGCCACTGACGTTGGGAGCAGGTCAATTGTGGGTTCATATGATCCCGTGAAAGAAATGAGTGTGAATGATATATGAAATGAATCATATATGAACTGGTTAGAGCATCGCACCGGTAATCGCGAGGTCACGGGTTCAAACCCCGTTGAAGTACTGAATTTTTTTCAGGCTTCTTTTCGCAATTGCATTAATTGCGTTCACAACTGCGAGGATCATTCTTCATTTGATTTCATTTCCGCAGTTCATATATGATTCATTTCATATATCATTCACACTCATTTCTTTCACGGGATCATATGAACCCACAATTGACCTGCTCCCAACGTCAGTGGCTTCATAGCTCAGTTGGTTAGAGCATCGCACCGGTAATCGCGAGGTCACGGGTTCAAACCCCGTTGAAGTCCTGAATTTTTTTCAGGCTTCTTTTCGCAATTGCATTAATTGCGTTCACAACTGCGAGGATCATTCTTCATTTGATTTCATTTCCGCAGTTCATATATGATTCATTTCATATATCATTCACATGTATGCTTACACTTTGTACATGATCATGTAGCCATGCCACTGTCTCAAAACTTACCTCGTCATTTATAAGATTATCAATGGACTCTTGCTTATATTAACTGCAGACTGTATTGAGAAATCTTGCTAACTCTTCATCCATGGTTATCTAAGACAAATAAGACAAATAAGTTTATTTTCCTCGCGTTAGCAATCCAACACTTTGATAAGTTGACAGACATTAACATACATGAAAACTTTTGAAAATAATTGTTCATCTCTTGTTCGGACGCCATACTAATTCAGTGAAACTTCAAACTATTATTTAGTTAAGTTGAGACTGAAGAATCTCCTTTAGAACGGATGGAGATTACAACGTGAACGCTTCGAAGTTTTGTGCTTGTATTTTGCTACAAAAATCACTCAATAAGTCGTTGTGGTTTGCTGTTTCTGCTAAAATTCACAAAATCACAACCGTTAAGCTAACACGTTACTGACATGCAGCATTCACCACCGCCTCCTTTGTCAGTATTCTTATAAATAAACCGTTAAAGCGAGACAAATCGACTAAAAAGAAACACAAGTCTCTAAAACACTTACCTCATAGAGTTTCTTTCGTACTTAAAGATCCAAAAATGAAGATAAATTCACGCCGATTCAATACAATTTTCAATACCAACCGCCACTGGCTAAACCTTTGAACGCGAGATCGCTCACGTGTTACATCACGTGTTCTAATCATTTTCTTGTAGGGTAGGGAGCGTGACCAGTGATAAGAGAGTGACCTTTTGTGATTACATCGTACTGCCAATATTTCATCCATTTATCCGGGTCGGTACAAAACGTGGACCCCCCTTCTGGACCCCCATCTGGACCCCCATCTGGACCCTTCTGGACCCCCTTCTGGACCCCCTTCTGGACCCCTCAATTTTTCTGTTGAAAAATAATAAAATGATATTTAACAGTCTTCGCTTTGGATTTCAACTTCAGCTGGTTCGTTGATAGTTACAGACAGTATTACAGTAATCGCGAACATTACCACAGCCAGTTGCCATTTTCATCCCGAGAAAGACTTGCTTTGAATTTCGCTGAATTTGCGTTGCTGACTTTTGTTGTTGTTACCAAATACTTTAGAATTTTCTCGCAAAGGTTAGATAAACGTTAAATATGCACATTACTGTTTGGCTTTCAACTGGCTTTCGGAGAATGTGAAATTGTTATCGGTGGCAGATTTATGTCACGTGCTAGGCAACCAGAGTGATCATATTTCATTCCATCATCATTCAGCGGATTTTTAGAGCAAGCTTTCGACTATATTTTGCCAGCGTGGAAGAAAACATTGCTCACCTTTTTTGCTGCAGTGATAACATTAACTAGCAGTGCTTATTCTAATCCAAACAGAAAAAAAAGATAGTTTTTGAGCTCGGTTCACATTCTTCGAAACCCAGTTGGAAGCTGAACAGTAATTTGCATCTTTAACGTTTATCTACTTATCTAACCTTTGCGAGAAAATTCTAAAGTATTTGGTAACAACAACAAAAGTCAGCAACGCAAATTCAGTGAAATTCAAAGCAAGTCTTTCTCAGAATGAAAATGCCAACTGGCTGTGGTAATGTTCGCGATTACTGTAATACTGTCTGTAACTATCAACGAACCGGCCGAAGTTGAAATCCAAAGCGAAGACTGTTAAATAACATTTTATTATTCAGGGGCACCCAACGACATGTTTCGGTAGATATCTGTTCGGTAGAGGGTAATTCGCCTTGGGTTTTCGGCGTCGATTAAAGAGTGCACTCAGATTTTCGTAACTAAAACGTGGCCTAAAAGATTCGAAATTGGGAAATCATTGCCCCTAAGGTTTTCGGAAAGGTCGTAATTGCTGTTTTTGGCAGTCTAAAACGTCAGCTAGTATTTTCGGAAAGAAAATAGTTCCCTAGAAAGTTCGTGGAAAGTTCATTTTAGCTTGCTTTTTCTCAAAGGAAGATTTTGTTCCCTAATATTTTCGGGCAATTAAACTTCCAGCTAGAGAATCCGAACAGATGAACTTCTCCAAGCTAATGAAAACATCACTTAAAACAGACTTCAAACACCATAAGGGACTTAAAAATGCCTTTCTACAGCTTTTGGGTGATTTGGCTCGTTGGGTGCCCCTGATTATTTTTCAACAGAAAAATTGAGGGGTCCAGAAGGGGGTCCAGAATGGGGTCCAGAAGGGGGTCCAGAAGGGGTCCAGATGGGGGTCCAGAAGGGGGTCCAGAAAGGGGGTCCACGTTTTGTACCGACCCCATTTATCCTTCGATCCGTGGGATAATTTTTCTCGAACTTTCCCTTCTTCTCAAACCTGTATTCCCTAGATACAAGGGAAGGGAAGGAAGGCTTCAGAAGCTTACCGGGGTGGGGAAGGAAGAGATAAACAGCGTGACCTTTGGAAAGCCGCTTTTTCCACCGAAAACGATGCATTACAAAGGCTCTTTTGTTTCAGCGAGCCAATCGTGAATTGCAAAAGGGGACGAATATGGCATACCGCTGCAACGTTTTTGTCATGCGAGTGGTCCAAGCTTTCATGTTCTTTATCCCACGAGCCTCTGAACAGAGTTGAAAATAACAACAGTAAAGTAATGATTCTGTTTAGTTTTAGTTATGCCAGCTCCTATAAATACATTAATGACTCTAAACGAGGAGTTATATCCACTCCCTTTGCAGAGGTAAAGTAAGTCTATGAAAATAATGCCCCAAATAGAGTTGTTTTAACTCTTCTTGGAGAGTTGCGATCACTCCATAATTAATCCCTAAGGGGAGTTATATTAACCCCTTAAAAATGACTCCACAAAAGGAGTTTATTTAACTCCACAAACGAGTTAATTTAACTCCACAGGGAGTCAACTTTAACTCCAATTTAGAGTTACAATAAATCCCACAGCGTAACTCCAATTTAGGAGTTAAATTTACTCCCCAGTTGAAGAGAAAACTCTTTTGCTGGAGTTAAAATAACTCTTTTTGGAGTTAAAGTAACTCCGAACAAAAATAACTCCACCTTGAGGAGTTAGTTTAAACCCACTTCAGGAGTTAATAAAAATAACTCTTTGAAAATTACTGTGCAGACTACAAAAGCGGAATGGTGATACACCTGATACACGCCATTCGCTCATTCTCAGTAACATATATAGGGCATCAACACTATCTCTCCACAGCCCTCTGTTCTCAGTGTGCGTCCCTCCCATTTAAAAAACCGGAATAGCGTCAGAAATGTACCTTTAAAGGCTGAGCATTATACCAATTCTGTTTACGGTGATGGTAGTGAAAATGAAAAACGACGTGACATGTATCATTATCTTTGACGCAATCGAGAAGATCCGTGTCACAATCATTTACGATTTGTTATTGGTTGTTTTGGCAATAGCGCTCACTAGAAACCTTGAATAACCACAGAGCTAAAGAAAATATACAACTTTCCACGCAAAAAAATGCAATAACACTGCGTAAAATCCCCCTATACTGCCCCTTACTTGGGGCGTATACAGTCAGTATACATAGTGGTATACGGCAAATATAAGGTTGTGCAAGGTCCGTATAATGACCAGTATACGTCAGGGTATGCCAAGAAAATAGCTGGACCGTATACATCTGTGGCATAATTCCTTATATTTCAGTATACATTTCAGTATACATCATGTATACTGTGTGAGTCATAAGGTATACTGGTATTGTATAGCAGGTATGTATACGGGTTCTAATACTCTTTGGTGGATTCCTTATAGTTCAGGGTTCATATCAGTATACATCATGTATACTGTGTGAGTCGTAAGGTACACTGGTGTTGTATAGCAGGTATGTATACGGGTTCTAATACTCTTTGGTGGATTCCTTATAGTTCAGGGTTCATATCAGTATATATATCGAATACTGCGAAAAGAAGAATGTATACTGGGAGCGTTTACTGAGTATACGGACTCTTATACTTTTGTTTAGATTCCTTGCATTCAGGACACAGCTCTTTGTCCTGAAATTTAATATGGACATTATTATATTAGAAAGGAGCGGGATAAAGGATGTTCAAGGACGTGTAGATGTAGCGGGGCATTACTAAAATTCTAAACGCTAAATGACGAACAGAAACAATTTTTTATGAATGAAATATATTATTTTATTTATATCTAACGGCGCCTTAATTCCCATCAAAAACGTTCTGTAACCAAACATCATGAAATGGAGACTTTGTATACAACATGCTTCATTAAGTCAAGTTTACCATCATTTGAAAATCGCATTATAAACCATGAGAAAAGAACAGCCTAAATGCCATTTTTTTGTTTTCCATTTGAAATCCAATTATTTTATTAATTATAAACAGAATAATTTTCTGTCTCTTCCCATTCAATCTTCCGAACGTTCCACGCTTTCTTGTACTTCCTCTTCCCTCCTTTGTTGTCGTCTTCTTCCTCTCCGGAATTCGCATTGTTCCTGTCGATGAAAATCGATGTTGTTTAACTCATTGACACACAATAAAGTTACTTAAAATTGCTTGTTATAGTGCTAATTAAATGCGATATATATATTTTGTTGTCTTGGGCATTGTTCGTTTAATCTATTTCTAATAGAAGCCTTAATTGATTAATATATCGTACCATTTCCTGGTTTTGAAGAAAGATGTATAGAAAAAAGGAAATCCTTACAATTTTCTTTTTGTTTTCAGTAGTTAAGTGCGTGAAAGATTTAAGGTACCTCTGTGCCTCCTCCTCTTTTTGTTGATTGAGGGCCTTTCTTGGAACAGTGTGTTAATTGTTTACTCTATTACTTTTTACCCCGTAAGCCACGTTTCATAAAGTACTCTTGGTTCAGTTAATGACTGGTTTCCATATCCCGCAGACAAGCGCGGATCGCGGTTCACTAACAGTTCGGCGATCTCCTGCCATCAGTTGTTATGATATAGCAGCTTTCAATTAAGAGTCGTAAAACCAAAGCAATTAATTGCGTTTACTTTGTATTTGCATTGCTTCGCTCTGCAATTGGTTGACAAAAACTCAACCAATGAGAAGCAAAACCAAAACCACTTTCCATAAACACGCGCGACCAAATCAGCGCACGTTGCAGCATTAGTAACGAGAAATTTATACCATGGAAGCAGTTGCGATGTGCGGGTGTCTTTCAGTTACCACCAAAACTGTGTACAAAAAGTATTTATAGCCAACGAACATTCTATCACCTGGATCGCGGCGATATTCTGTTTATTGATGATATTACAATGTGGATTGATTGCCGACAGACCGTCGGGACCTTTGACAATTTTATTGAAATATGCGATAAGACTTTGCTTTGCTATAGTTTACCATTGCATGAAAACAACACTCATTGCAATATTTTGCCATCTGCGATCTGCGATCGTTTGCGTTGTTCGCGATAATACGGAAACCAGGCTTTAGGCTGTGCCGACATGACAAAAGTGTCGGTTCTTTTTTTTTTTTCAATCAAAAAAAAATTCTCACCTGGATAATGACGCCGAAAGATTATAAATTTTGAATTTGTAACTGACGTTTTAAGACCTAAAACATACTATAAAGACTGCTATTCTGACAAATTTGAGCGCTAAAGCCTTACAAAATGAAATTGACTGTATTTCTCATTTATATTGAACGACGCGATCATATAAGATTAGCGAGAAACCTCTAAATTCTATTCTAAGTTGGAACAATTTCCGTTGGAACCAGTGAGACTCATTATTGTGCGCATCGTGTCCAACACCGGTATCCAATGTTTCGCAGTTAGCCATACTTAAAGATAAGAAGTATACTTACTTGAGCTACAAGAGATGCCCGTCCATCACCACTGCTAGATTGATCAGCTTCTTCCATATCGGTGCGTGATAATTCCTTCATTTTGTCGTCAAGGGCATTTACTTTGTCCGTCAGCTTTTCGATCCGGTCTTTTGAACTATACACAGACTGTAGAAGTTCCCCTACTGTTCTTCGGCAGGCTGTAGGACCAGCGATTACTTGTTGCATCGTCTCTCGACTCAAAACGCGAGGACAGTGAGGTAGAGTCGCTAGACCGGTTAGCAGAACTTGACGTGAAGATCTATTCAATCTGTTGGAACTTGCTCTCGAACTCGAACCGCTCGAACGGGTCAGAGTCGATGGCGCTGAATAAAAATTGCCAGCACTGCCGCGACTAAACGAGATTGATTCTTGAGACATGTTTATATAATCAAACAGACTAGCAAGGGGCACGCTCAACCGAACTAACAATGCCGTAATAAGGCCGTGATGCGTCTGACCTCCCGCCACAAACTGTATCCGTAGTTCAAAGGGGCCGCTTCAGCTATGAATCCAGGCCTCCATGAACGAATGGCAAGAACCGTCGAGCGCGGTCGAGTTCACTCTCGATTTCATCTTCCGAAAAGTGAAAATGGATACCAACAAGTCTCCCGCGAATGATACAACTGTACATAGTTCGAAAACGAAAAAGCGACTGTGCGAACACTTTGATCGTTTAGTCTCAATCCGGACTTACAATGCTATTGTTATACCGATTGTTCGGCCGTCTCCCGGGACCGTCCCTCTAATGCACGAAGCCATTCGTAGCGAGCCCAGGGTTGCGAGCTAATGTTATACTAATGCGCCAATGCTTGTTTATTATCGTCATCAAAGAGACAGAGTTGATTCCGTTTTTCTTTGGCTGCGATTATCTCTAAAAGAAACAACAGCCGAGAAAAGCAAATGGTCTCGCAACTTTTTCCGACAGCGGATGCGAATGTAGCGAATGTAGAATTATCATGGACAACTTTGAATGCAAATGTTTCCATAAAGGATCATAATGGGGGCTGGCAGATAAACCGAATGTCAGAAATTTTAACAGCCGGACGAGAAGAAATATTGGAACGTAACTCGCTAAGCATGCGCTGTTGCTTTCAGACTACTAGCAGTAACCACAATGATAGAAAAACACTAGTCATTGTAAATAAATAGAATTTGTAGCGTAACCTCTTAACAAGATCGGTGAGAGGCCTCTTATGAGGGTTCCAAGGTTTGCCTCATATACGCGGCAGCGTTAAAAGGGTTTGGTGCTATTCCTCCCATGCAACCGTCCTAGGGCATTCCGCTCTCAAGCTTTGCGAAATTGGTGAGTTGCGCCACCACGTATGTCGGTGAGGTGTCAGGAATGTCCCGGTTTTTTTGTTTGTCTTTGATTTTTGGAATGACAAATTATTATTTATTTAATTGACACAAACGGACCTACCTTGGTCACATGACCCAACTGATACATGACCTAACGAGTCCTTATTCGTAGTGTACGGAATAACTTCACTCACTATACCATGTCCTTATACTTAGCGTACGAAATAAACTATACATGTATACAGTTGCAATATACAATGTTATTTTTTTACTTTGTGCAAGTAATAAGTACATAAAGGATACGGTGTCTTCCTACTTAATATGCGGAAAAGCTGCATGTGGCCGAAATACGATGTTGTTGTTATGTCCTTGTTCTTTGCATACGTAACAACTACATGTACACATGGTATACGGTATCCTTATGCTTAGTGTACGAAACGTTTACATTATGTAAATGCAGGTTTACGCTACCATTACGCTTAATCGTAAAGCTTTTAATATAAATGGCACTTCTTTTATGTAAAGCCGGTGTAAAGTGAAGATTTACGCTAGCCTTACGTATAAGCATTGTGTAAAGCTGGTGTTAAGTGGAGATTTACACCTGCTTAAAGAAACGTAAACAAGCGTAAACTTGCGTAAACAAGCGTAAACCTGCGTAAACAAGCGTAAACCCGAGTAAACAAGCGTAATCTGACTGTACACATTTACACTGGCTTTACATTAACCTTGCTTTCAGTCTAGTAAAGTGTTACTTAACGCAAACTTTATATGGCGCGTAGAGGAAAGTAAGAGTCTGGCTCATCGACTTTCAGTTACCTTTACGCAAGCTTGACGGCCGATGGCGTAAATCGGCTACCTTTACAAGACTTTACAAGCAATGTTAAAGTGGCGTAAAAGCTCCTTCACAAACTTTACGCAAATTTAAGAAACTTTAATTTTTTTCGTAAATCTCTTTTTTCATGCTGTGAAATTTGCATACGGTAATGCATAATCGGCAGTAGACACTTGTGTCATGCTAACATTGCATGTCGGCAATTTTGCAGAAAATAATGCGTTAGGTAACTTTGAAGGATGACAAGAATTGCAGTCTTCAAAAAATATGCAGGTAAAAGCTTCATTCATAACTATGTTGACTTTATTGTATAAGTAACATTGTATAATGTGTACGGGTACGTATAATTTGCAGTACACAAGTGTATAAGGTATATTATTATATCTCTTACTTAGTACGCGCGCTGTGATTGGTCAATTTTGCGGGCCGTATTCTACAGTACGGCCCGCTTGACTTCAACTAGTTTCCGATTAACCTTAGAGATATAATAAATATCTTACTAACCTCGTTTTCTCGGTCCGTACTGTAAGTTACGGATCCTCGTTTTTTCCCATTAATTTATGGCCCAAGCGCTTCGCGTTTGGGCCATAAATCAACGGGAAAAAACTCGGTCCGTAACTTACAGTACGGACCTCGAACTCGGTTAGTAAGAGGTATAAAGTATACTGGTAATTATACAATCCTTATACATCAGTATATCTTTCCGTATACGCGATGTATAGGGGTTTATTATACGGCCTTATATTCGGCATTTCATGCAGTGTAATTTTATCAACTATTCGAACGGATGTAGAAAAATCCCTGGTAGATCTTTGATTTTCCAAAGGTACGTGGCAAATTCAATGATAAGCAAAAAATGATACGAACGGCTCGGCTTTTTGAAAACAAAATGTAATGTAACTTTTTTCAAAACCTCTGTGGTTCTTAACATAAAAATATGTCGGTAATTGATCATTCCTCCCTTAATAAAAGTTTTAACACGGATAATGTCGCCATATAGAGGAGCGAACTAACATATTAGGAAAATGATCACTAGGACTGGAATAGAAATAATGTTATTAACTTGAATTTTTTTTAAATTTCAAGTTTCATTCGACGAACGTTGCAACCAGTACATAAAGTTTCAGCAAAGTGATACAAATAAACAAATGCTTAACTTACCCAAAGCGTGTCCTCGGAGTCCAGTACCAGGGTATAATTTTTCAAAATATCACTTCTATTGTTAATTATATCGATTGCCATTTTCATCGCCGTCAAATGTCCATATTTGTCATCTTTCATGAAGGGAACAAATGCTCCAATGTGAATTTCTTTTTCTTCTTTGTCTATGACACTTCCAGTGGAATCATTTTTGCACGACTGTATTGCCGTTACGTTGAAACATAATTTATCGGCCATATTTTGCGTACATGTAGTATCAAATGTTGACGCATTTTGTAGGTTGTTTTCTTCTGAAGTGTTATTCCAGCAGCTGAAATTGCTTGAGTGGGATAGCTTTTCACAGCAGAATTGTGTATTGAGCTCCATATGAAAGCTACAAAATGTAGTGTGAAACCAAACTACAAAGCATCCAACACCAAGGAAAACTGAAAAATCTTTACCCTTCATCTCTGAAAGATAAAAAGGAATACAAATATGTTTAAGATAGGTCGCCAAAAACCTGTCGTTTCGCATGACAGACAATATTTCAAATGCAACGTTTACAAATTAAACATGATAAGTCTTCTGTGTTTAATTAGACAGCTATTTTGGGCTTTTCAAGCCATTAGAGTCCAATGACAAAGGGATTTAACATTGGTCAAGATGTATTGAAACGAATTTCGAGAAGGAGCGACTATTGTGGTTGCCAAGGTTTTCAGACAACGAAAAAATGAATATTTCATTTGGTATTTTGGAATTCGTTTTCCTTTATGATACGGGTCCTGGCGATTTTTGTTGTCCATGTTTACTTTCATAGTGAATTCGAGCGATACAAGCACTATATTAATGAAATGTTTGAAGTGGCATTCTAAAGCCAAAAACTGAATTATTTCCTCCAACAAGAGTCAGTTCCACTGAGTGAGTGCTGGATGCCCTGGCTGAACTATGGGGAAGCGTTTAGAGCAAGGCTATAACTTACTGTACATCAGTTTTGTTCAAATATTGCACATATTCTCCAAGAACTACAAACGATCTTCAATAGGTGAAACGGAAACTTGGATGGAACGAAATAAATAAGGAAGAGAAATGAAATTCTGATTGGCTCAATAGCATGACTAGCACGACTCGAGTAGTTTAAACGACGTAAAAGACCTTTATTGATCACAGATTCAATTCTCGTTCGCTGGAGTAAATGGTCGACCTGAGAACATTTCTTTGTTTACTTTCTCGGCTGACATAAATGCCGAGAGACTTCTGAGAGTTATAATACCTTTGTGTTAGATTTGCATACATAAAGCACGTATCTTTTCCAACTTTAATTATATTTTAAGACGTACGCATTTGGTTCAATTCAATTCATACACCTAACGGATAATATTACCTATTTTACCGCACTAAGTAAAGGATAAACTCCCGCTCTTTGTCTCCCCATTAAATTTGTTTTGAACTTCAATTTCCTTACAAATTCAGTTCCGCTTTGAATAATATTGAGACTGTAATGAATTCTTAGTCTTGCAAAAAAGGTAAACATTATTGCAATTGCTTCCAGTTCTCATAGTGAAATGAAGACTGAGAAACAATTTGTTTTCCGTGCGACGAACTACGATTTGTGATTCACGACACATGCAGCTTTAGTTCTCGAGAGTTATCGCTACGATAGAAACAAATGGATTTTATATTCAAATCCGATAAACAAAGAATCACAGTACGAGGTATTGAGGTGTTTCAACTGTGACTCTTTCGTTTTGATATCTAAAACGCCCGGTGAAAACAATAAACTTGAGTTTATTCTGGCCGCAAACTTCTTCTGGTTGGTGCCTGGGCAACGCGATGGACACCTATACGGAATTCGGGACCAGATTACGGTAACAAAACAACATCGTGGCTTTTAAATTTCGGTGGCTAAGTTAAATTCCCGTAGCCTCCTTCGCGGCCGTTGTTTGTGTCCATTCTATTCTCCCTCCTGATTGGATACTCAGACACAATGGGAATGGAATGTCCGGCTCGGTTCAACAGACCGAGTTGGTGGGGAAGGAGAATAGGACCGAAACAAACAAAGGCTGCGAAGGAGGCTACCGACACTCAGACCTTCTAATATTACTTGATAGCAACAGTTGCAATCTTGTGAACGATCTTCCTTAAGGTAAAATAAAACCTTTCACTCGATTGCAACTACCGTTAAATAATCTTGGAAGGTCTGAGAGTGAAATCTCGTTAGCATCCAGTTGTTTCTAGCTGAGTTTGTGACATCCTCAAGAAAAATCTCGTCAATAATTCCAAACGAGAGGAAGTAGAAAGGGAATTTGGATTGAGCTAAAATATAAGTGTTTGTTTTGTTTTCGTAACTTTGCTCTTATCATTCAATAGGAATCACTAAAATCAAATACACTGTAGGAGCAAAATATTGAATTAGCCCCATACACAACATGAAACGAAATATGAGGCAGGTGCAACATTCTCCCCATGGCCATGTACTCTTGGTGATAAAAGCAGGCTCGTGGAAAAAAAATTAAGAAACCACCAACACTTGGGGTTAGTATAATTATGTATTTCTGTTTTAAAAACAACGCTCGCTAGAGATTTAGGATACAAGTTTGAATTTTATGATAATATAATATATCATACTCATATATCGCCACCGGAAAAAAGCAAAGAAATGAAATGTAATGAACTACTCAATTTCACCTCGAAGTATTTTTTTTATTTTGAACCAAAATGTTGCTTTTACTTACACTCAAATTTTCACCGTTTTTACGGAGTTTTTGCTACCCTCAGAATTTACTCCTTTGAAATTTAGATGGAACGCTAGAATTTTTAACATCTTGCTGCTCTCTCAGTGGTTTGAAAACACTCGAGGGCATTTATAACCTGAGCATTTAATTTGACTCAAATCATTCTACCATGTTGGAATCGTCTTTGAGATTCTTTCAACAAAATTAGTCAAGTTTCCAGAACTAATTTTGAGCAATATGCACGCATAAAACCCACGAATAAAGAAGTTCGCCATATATAACTGTTCCTTGGCAAGATAAATCTGTTCAATCCACTTTACCTTGTTATGCCATTTGAATAACGTAGTCACGCGCGCATATTTCCCACTTCTCTTAGGTGTATTTTCTTCTTGAAAGTAAACAATATATCCTTTTCAATTCCGAGCCCCGAGGCGTAGCATTAATTTTTTTATTTGAACTGAAAAGATTGGCAATTTATTTAAAGTATTAACAAAAGTACAAAATATCCCGTCATATTTTGTATGCAGAACGCCTTAATGAAAATGAAAAAAAAGATGTCAGTATCTCTTTACAACATTCTTCTATACTCTTCTCCTTTTCTCCTAACAATCTATTGCGGACTTAATTAACTGCCTTTTAAGTACTATCGTAGTCTGAAATTTTCAGGCCAGTGGGCGCCGTATATAATTAAAAACTTGTAACACATCAATGTCTGAAAAGCATAATAGATTTATTTACAATTGGTTATTATTGTTGTCTGAAATCGGATCTCGAATTAAATTTTCAAAATGCAGTCTACTTAAAGAGAAAACTTTTCATTGGATGTAAATAATGTAAAACACAGAATTTTAAAGGTTTCTTTCTTTTGTTTTAGCATTTTCACCTTTAAGCACTGAGAATAACGGTCGTTTATAAGAGACGTATTTTGACAGAAGCACTGAACGTTTTGGTACATCTTAAAGCAAATGGGTTGTTTTCCTTAAAATGGTATTTTTGACCATTTAGGGAAAGTCAGTTTGCTTATTCTAACACTTGAAATAACAGTGACAATTTTAAAGGATTTTCCTAAGTTTGGCTCGTCATTTTTTTCTTACTCTACTCGGTAAAGGACGTGCAAGCGGTGGAAATCTATCTGCAGAATGAAACGGAGATCTAGAATTGCGTGCAAATACTGTTTCCCATGTAATTTAAGTGGCCCATGGTGAGTCCCATGGTGCTACAGGTTACAACTAAGAAATTCCCGCATCTTAGTATGGTCAGAAACGTGAAGCATAAGCTTTACAACACCTTAGGTGTTGGAGACGCTGCTGTTGCCTCATTGATAATAAAAGAAAACTGTGCTTCTCAAGGGAAGCTTTGCTAAAGAGAATGGCAGAATCAGCTCTCTCGGTCGCGGCACCAGCACGCCGTAGCGCTTTCCTTTGTGGCAAGCATAACATCGACAATCTTGAAGCGGCAACGATAAAGCAGCTTTTGACAACCAACCCGTCGCTTACTCACAAAACCAACCACTTTTGGCACCGAACCAATATGGACTTTTGGTCAGCATATGGATAAATTGTGAAACTGTGGACCGATGCAGTTTGGCTGGAACTTAATTAATGACGAGTAAACTTTGAAACTAAAACGGAATAAAACCATATAATAGCGGCACTTAATGTTTTTACTGCACTAGGACCACTAGCGATCGAGTTCGTTTAGCCGAGCACTTCTGGTTGGATATTAAGTTATATCATGAAGATGTAAACTGCGATCGATTTTGACATGTGTCACACCGAATGGTACGACTTTCCCTCAATTTTTTTGGCTCGTTTACGAAATGACAATTCGTTCATTGGTACCACACTGCATTCACGATATCCATTTTTAGCTCTTCAAATACATGTTTGCTTCAGAGTTGAATCTTTAAATAAATTTAATGTATTTATTTCAGACGTGTAGCGTGCGACTTTGATGGTTGAGGTCCTGAAGAAGTCCATCTCATCAATTTCCAAAGATGGAAAAAGAAGAGAATTAATTGACAATAAATGGCACGATTAGCGACGTGCATGGATTTTGGATTATCATAAAACTGATTTTGCAGCTGGCATTATTTTTTCCTTCCGTTGAAGCACTGAAGAGGAATATTTGTAACAGAATTCTTCGTTTTTCTTCGGGCCTCACAATTAAGATTTTCACGCGCGAAACGCCAGTCTATACACGCAACACGCTTTTCTCTCGACAAAAAGTTCGGTTTTTCCTCTCATTGCCTTACTTAATAATTTTTGCTGTCGCAATTAGCAAGCGAGAACAGTCTACCCTGTAAAACATTTTGATATTTTCGAAACAACAAGATAGATACACTGTAAATCCTTTCTTTTAGATGATCTTATTAACTACAATTAACGCTAAGGTAAGCGAAGTATCTCGCAAGACATAAAAGATGGCTTGATACATTATGCGGCGTGGAAGTGCGGTTTTCCGTGTAGCTTAGGGCTTACCCGAATTATTGCATTATTGAGAAATGACAATAATTTTTGTAAATAAACTTGCTTGTTGCCTCGGGTCTAGAAGTAGAGCCGGAGAAGGTATTTTATCTGAACCTTCGAGGCACAAGATAGGCAGACACCTTTTTCGCATTTCTGAAAACCTATAGCCGATATTCAATTGAAATCCGAAATAAACTTTTATTTTTCGTTAATCTAATAAACAATAACTGATTGGTGATTTTGTTTTCCTCTTCAAACCCCAAATATCAAAGAAAAAACGAAACAAGTTTTGGTTTCAAAATGTTCAAATTTTTTTCAGCAAAATATAATAATTTACTTGTTTTCAAGCGACATGGTTATCCTTTCCTAAAAATATTATCTCATTTTGTAAAGACCGCGAAATTTGAAGATGCGTTCACTCAATCTAGCTATCCAACAGAGACATAAAAAGCCTAAGATGTATGAGCATGGAAAACATGTTTTCATCACTCTTGGTTAGTTCAGGGTGTCGCCAAAATTTCAAAACCCTTAGTCACACTTGAATACTCGATATCATTAAACTGTCAATTCCTGCTTTAGAAATAAATGCTTTCTGCTAACCTGAGTGCGTAGAGACAAACTGCTTTTCTTTAAACCGCCACGTTCTTTTCCCAATCCAGAAAACCCGTTGTTTGACCTGGGTTCAGGGTTTGAATGTGAAGCAATATTTTTCAAGAAAATCAGAACATCTGTTCTCTTATCACGACTTGCACTACATCAGGGGCAGCGTACGCACACAGACTAAGTCTTTTAACGTCAGCCAGTCGCCGGGCGTTTATTTTTCTAACATTTAACTATAAATTAAGACGTCCACAAAATTATATTCCTAAGTAAACACAGACCAAATTTATTCAAAAAATGGAAATGTTGTCCTCATTTTAGTTTCAGTACTGTTAATTTATCTGGCGGTATTGAAAAGTTTTTATTCCTCTAAATTTCCCTAACCAAATAAATAAACCATAAGAGAAAACAATGACTTGGTGTTACGAATTTCACGCTTTTGGTTGCATATCTAAAAACCATAACGCCTGGAAAACGAAAACACTTAAGCAGTAGAGGGCTGACTCTACATGTTTAATGTTTGTCCGAGAAAAGCTGCGGAGTGATTGCGGTGTCGCCTTTTTTCATTAAATTATTTGCAAATCCCGGACAGTTTGAGTTGTACGGACGTAAATTAGGCCCGAGAAGAAGAAAAGGACATCACAACTGTCATTTTAACTGCAGCCTTGTTTTTAGTATTTCATTTATCTTCGTGGGATGGCAAGCAAAATAATTTCCTCATTTTGATCAAGAATGACCTTATTGAACGAGTGACGTGAAAACGCTAATATTTGACTTCCCGAAGATAAGTACTGATACCGAGTATTTCACAGAGTTTTATCGGACTAAAAATGAAAATTTTGGCTACAACTTGAAGTCCCTTCAAAGGACTTAACGCCATTCTTTCTAAAGAGTATAAAATTTTTTGTGATTTCCTTAAAATAACAAAATAATCCTTCAACAAGCTTGCATGTCCTTGAAAGGTGACGCTCCTTTGACACAGAAATTTATTTTATAGAAATGTACCTTTCAACTTTGTGCTTTGTGCTTTGTGCTAAAGACGTGTTAGCTATATTAAAAAATATTTCTTATGTAACTACTCTTAAGAGTTTTGTTTGAAAAGGGAAGAATTTTCATCTTGTGGATGAACTAGAACAAGGATAAATTTCGTTCAGTCTAAGGAGCTGACTGAAATGGTTTGGTGCTCTGAATTGTTCTTGCTCGCATTTATGTCAAAATATACACGAACATTCACGAAAGCAAATTATAGAACACCAATTATACTTTGTTCGATTTTCTATTGGTAATCAAATCATAACATGGTAAATTAATGTAAATACCGCGAACGTATGGTCGGTAGGTTGTCGGAGTTTATTGATGGCAAAAGAAAATACTTCGCCTAATTTTTATTGGATTCTTACTCTTTTTTGTCTATAACAGTGATTAAGATTAAAAGCATTGAAAACTTCAATACCAGCACGAAATCAGACCTACTCTTTGCTGAAAGTTCGAAAGCCAAGCCAAGAGGAGGGTGTTTCAAGTTATGCCAAATAATGAAGCCTGGTCAAGATCTCTCTTGGTATATCCGTTTCAAAGGACACGGGAGGCGTGTAGGTGTGTTAATTGCTATATTAGTAAGGGTTTGCAAAATTTAGTGGTCATGCGACAATTGATGAAGATATAATGGAGCAGACGGTTGAGAAACAATTTGCAGGGATTCATGCGATCTTGTTAGTAGCTTTCGCCTTTGATAATTTTCTGTTAAGTTCAGTCCTTTGTTTAGGAATGAGCACTTATTCATATCGCGCCGTGCTAACCGCTGAATCTTGTAACCAGCTGAATTCTTGTTTACCTATTGGAAGTAAAAGAAGACGTAAAAATATCGAAATTGTCTGTCCGTTTAAGGATTGCACGTTTGGATTGTAAGGTTCCATTTGGTTTATCTGTCAGTAGAGTCACAATTGTAAATATAAACCATAGACTTTGCTGATAAATCCCCAATTGGTGAAAAAAGAAAACGATTTAGCTTTTGGCTCAACAAATCCTGATGAACAAAAGGAGATACACGGGCCTGCCGAATGGAGATGAGCGTGAGAGAATAGAAAAACAAACAAACAAGCTAAATACGAACAAAACAAACAAGCAAACGAATAAAATCAAGCAAAAGTTAACTGTGCATGCCATGAAAAAAAGTTTTGACAGCTCATTGTCGCAGCTTAGACTTAGCCAACCTTCTAATTTTTGACAACTTGCTACTACTGTGACCTTGGCTAAAAACATGTTTTAAGCGTTTCAATATAATAAGGTCATTGTAGTGATATTTGTAAAACAAACTCATCTCTTCGCGATGGTCCTGTTGGAAGGCCTCAAACGTTTGACGACAAGTTATACCGTAAGGATAACAGATATTAATTCTTTTTTAGCCTTGGTCAAAAAATAAGAAGGAATTAAAAAATGCTCAGCATCGGACAAGACGAAATGTCTGATCGATGCCCCTGAAAGGGTCTAACTTCATGCCGTGTTTGATGCTAAATTGGTTCAGCTGTTTTTGTTCCTGGTGGCCTCGTCACAATGCAGCCAGTGGTAGTGCCTTGCCAGTATCCAAGTCCAAATGTTTCTTGAAATTTATTTCTTTTCATTGTCATCAGACAAGTCTTAGCAAATCTGTAGAAGGTAGACCGGCTCCAGTACCGTTTCATGTGAAGTTTCTTCACCTGGTGATTCAACTCAGTTTAGGAGATTGTGAATTGCCGACTAAGCGCTCTTCCACCCACCTGTTAGGTTCACACGCTCAGTTTTCTAATAAGGAAATATTTGCTTTAATTTTAAATGGTTCACCCCACCCACGCTTTGTGGGAGTAAGATTTTTCGTATTTTCATTTATAAACATGACTGAATTATTTCACTTTGCGGCACAAACCTGAGTTATTTCCCAGTGACCAGCGTCAGCAGTACACCCAGTTCGACATAAAATGATTATAATGCCTACGGACAAAAAAGACGTGGATTTATTCGAAGACTGAGCAATCTTATAGCCTGAAATTCTGGGAATAAATCATTTTAATGGATTCGATTGATGGCTATTGAATCGTTTTTTAATAGCTACCTACATGTTCACTTGGCATATACTTGTCCATTTCAAACCATTTCTCTGAGACCTTTTGTCTCACTTTTAATTGAAAACGACTGATGAGCGTGAATGAATTTTTTAACTGCGCTCGGCCATATTTGTCGTTTGTAGACATATAAAGCAATAAAAAGTGCCATTTGACGGATCTTGCGTGAAATAGGGCCACCTACGTTTGAAAATAGAGAAGCTTGTTTCGGCAATCTTATTTAGTTCAGTGAAAATCGCTTCCTTGTAAACAGTTGTTCATGTGATCTGAGCACGTACGCAGGTAAACTAAAAGAGAGTTGTACACTCTTTTGATAAGGGAGGAGAAAAAACCGCGTGAGATGATCGAATGTAATGTTATTGTAATGCATACATATAGTTGATATTTTGTAAGAACGCTGAGACCTAGCCAGTTTAAATGTTCCTAAACATATCATTATTATGTGAGAATGAATATATGAAAATCATTCATTTGAACTGCGGATTAAAGAATGAATATGTGAATGATCAACAGTACTTAATAAGTAGTGAAAATAAAGCCTGAAAAAAAGTTCAGGCTTTTAGTGGAATCGAACCCACGACCTCTGCGATAGCCATGTAGTGGTCCGGGAGCTGGACATTTTTTTGGACCGTAATGTACCCCTGAGCCAATGGCCAAGTCCTCCCGTTGCATTGCAGATCATAATTCTGGCAGAGTTTCCAGTGAACAACTTTAGCAACTCGATCGTGCCTCCAGGTCTTATACTGCTTTTGAGCTAATTTCTTACATTCTGTTGATAAATAGCTGACAGTTTCTTCACTTTCACCACATAGGCGACACATTCTTGAAACATCTTGTTTGTCAATCTTATTCTTGATGTAATTAGTCCGAAAGGCCTGGTCTTGTGGAGCAGTTAGGAGGCCTTCAGTCTCTTTCTTCAAAGTACCTCTTTTCAGCCAATCCCATGTCTGCGGGTCTCTAATTCCTCCAGTGCCCCCTGCATACTACCCGTGTAGTGTCTTTTCTCTATAACTGCTTTGCCTTCTTCCACTTGCATTTTCCTTATCTGCTCTTTCATCCAAGTCCCCCCAAAGGTCCCTTGGGTCATTCCTTCTTGTTTAGTTTTCTAGAACCTTATCATCATCATCATTATTATTATTATTATTATTATTATTATTATTATTATTGTATGAGTGTGTACAGTTGTGCAACCACAACCACTCCACGATATCACAATTAAGATTGTACTTGGATCCCGTGAGAAGGGATTTGGTTATCTCCTATCTTCATATCTCAATAGACTGACTTATTACAGGACAGTATCACGGATTCCTTACTAGTAAAAATATCGAAAGCAAAGGAGACCTTTTTACAGATGGCAAACGAAAAATAATGACCAAGTTTACTTCAAAACGGCTATATTAGCTCACGGAAACCATTCTTAAATGTTTTTGGTTACGCTTGGCCAAGATGATAATGGTGCCAACTTGAAAAAGTCGGGCGGACGTTTCAAGTTCTCCCCTTCCCTTTCAGATGAAATTAGTAATAACTCACTGAGGCTCATTTTTTCTTGTAAAATTTACTTGATTTTATCTGACTGGAATCCAGAAACAATTCGTGAATGAAAGGATCACTGAAAATTGATTTGATTTTTGGTGAAAATATCGGATAATTCTCATGATACTGCCTCTTTAAGTAAGGGCGTCTCTTTGTTAGCTCAGTGCCATTTCTGAGCAGGGCCCGAGGGAAGTGTTTCGGATTCGACTTCTTTTCTCCTTGACATTATCCTAGCTAAATACAACTAACCAGTACTTTAGCCCTCAGTTTTCATGTGATATAAAAGCGAAGGAACATGTGCACCTTAATTACTTTTACATTTATGTTTTTGCTTCTCGGAAAATATGATGCCAAGTAAACAGCCTGCTCGTGACAAAATTCATGCTTACCCAATTTCGTGGCGTAAGCCGGCAATCCTTTTGAGCGAC